>JNBR01002423.1:0-26659 GCA_002081595.1 Achlya hypogyna
GCGGTGGCGGCTGGAACTCTGGCTTCGTATGCGAAGTTATGTTAATGAATGTTAGACCTCGGATGCACTATAGGATTAACCGTCTCGGTTCATCGGTGGGTTTTTTTGCTGTTTTGTTTTTTGCATGTTGCTCGTCGCTGGTTATTGTTTGTGGGACGGTGGTCAATACGTCGGTGCAAGGTTGCTGAGGGGACAAAACGTTTCTCATTGTTTGATTTACGAGGCGCATTCGCATTAGTGTGCAGCGCTTGCCAGCTATTTCCACATTGCGTGCGTGTCGTGTTGGTTGTGGGAGCGATTAACCAAGCCGATTCGGCATACTACAAGTTGCCAAGGCCAAACGAGTCTTCGAGAAACGAGCCGAGAAGCCCGCTGTGCGTTCGAGCTAGCTGCAGCCCCTTCGTAGCAGCCAGGATTGGTCGTGACGGGAGCGTTGCGCGTCGCAGCATTGGCGTTGGCTTGAGCTTGGGTATAGGCTTGGCTAGAACTAGCGGCCGCTTCTTCGGCGACGGCGTTGGCTTTGGCAAAGTAGTCATTGCCGGTGCATTGGTCGCCGCTACTGGTGACGATGGTTGAACTTGCATGGATGCTGCCACGGCACTCTCCATGGGAACCGAAGTACGACTTCTTTCCGGCTTTGTTATTGGTCGTCCAGTGCGTCGTGTATCTTGCGCGGCCAAGGTCGTCACCTGAATCGTAGCCCCATCAGCGATGCAAGGCCGTGACGTGTAGTGTCGCGATGGATCGCTGACGCTTGGGTTGTCGATTGGTAGCGGTGATGGTTGTAGGGCACACTTGGGGAGAGAAACGGCGATGACACCGCAAGACATCCTTCCACTTCCCGGCAACGGCTTGATCGGCAAAGATGGCGTCTCGGCCAATGCGACGGGCGTCAGAGACGAGGCACTTAAAGCCACAACAGCTTCACCAGTACTCGCGGGCGGCTCTGCTGACAGACCGAGGGTTGAGGAAGCGCCATCCATGATACATGAGGGCGCCTTCATGGTAGTCTTCGTTGCATCTTCAGAGCATGTTTTCAAAGCCTCCGGAATTGGTAATTTGGATTCCTGACAAGCTTCTGAATTGAACACTGCGACAGCAACTGCGTCGGTGCTTATTTGCGCTTTGGGGTCTGGTGACAGCGGGTTTCGGCAACTCCGTTCAATAGGTGTATCCGTCTTGCTCACAAGGGATGCCATTGGCGGCATCTCGTGGACGGGTACGACTAGTTCCAAGCCCTCGACATGGGGTGCCGAAGGGGACGCGGACTTTGAAAGCGAACATTCGGAGGGAGTACACAACGCAGCGTCCGGCTCGATCGCACCGACGGTTGGACACTCGACTTTTGTGGCGGCGCCACACGACAATGTACATGGCTTTGTCAAGCTGGTGCTTAAGGCGAGGTGAGGTGCCTCTGACACTGCCAGTTGATCGTGGGCGGGCTTGCTGATGCGCTCTTTGTCTAGAATCATAGTCGATGCAACGGCTGTTGTGTCCGTCGATGCTTCGCGCTTGTCTTCATCAGGAACTGAGCGTCTTTGAAAGGAAGCGCCGTCGAATATTGTTGACGGCAAAGTCCCCGGCGCTGCAGCCGCCAGCATTGCTGGCATCATTGGTGATGCGTGTTGAGGCACGTCGGAAGCGTCCGAATCATTGCAAGGCGCTACTGAGCATTCATAGGACCCTTCGCCTTCTCTTGGCTGCCCCCCGGTACGACGAATGGAAACCTCTGGGACAGCTTCCTTTGCAGTGGCAGCAAGAACGGCGTCGTCGGTATCGTTCACAACGGCACGGGCACGTTTAGCGTCAGACGCTGTCGCGGCTGCCTCGATGGAATCCAAGAGACCGGCCAAAGCTGCCTTTGCCGTGAGTTGTGCTACGAGCGCATTAAGCGCCGGACCGAGCCCCTCGGTACTGAGCGCATGTAGCTCTGGGGCATTTCTTGGTGAACAAAGCGTCGTGCTCGGGGATGTCAGTTCGCTAGGTGGGCTGGTTTGCAATTGGAGAGCAGCGACTCCTGCCGTGGTGGCGGTCACGGCAGCGTCGGAGGCCGTCGCCAAAGCCGTCGAATCTGGCAACTCGAGGACCTCTCCAGGCTCCAGCGCCTCTCTCTGTGAGGCCTCGGGGGTGAACTGAGTAACGCTCGGCGCTATTGACACCGATTGCTCGAAGTTCGCCATGTCGGTCCGCACCTGATACGTTTTCACCCACCGATACACGATCCTTTGGGGGATCATAGCTCGGCACCGGATGCCTCGTAGGCCCCTTTTGACTCTTCGCTGGTCTTTGACGTATCGGTGCCCCCCGGGATCGATGTGCGCCAGCAGGCACCGTGTCGCAAGCAGGGAGCCGCACAGTTGGAGCGGGACGAAGCAGGTTGTGGCGAATTGGAGCTTTTGCTGGTGCAGCCGACACCGATGACACCTTCAAGCCTTCATGTGTAGCTGGGCGCTGCTTCGGAGGCACGAGTCTTGGGGCGAGAATCTCGTGCTGTAGTTTGTTGACCCTGTTACCCATAAGCAACGAACTCTAGTCACCGCTTGTACCAGCGCGCTCGAATGGCCTTCACAGAGCGGTCGAGAAAGAGCGACGCAAACGATAGGTATTGCCCGTTGTGCTCACGGAAGGCTTCAGTTAGGCGGTCATCTTCCTCATCAGACCAGAGAACCTTCGCGCTCGTTCGGCCCACTAGGTACGTAGAGTTAGGAAGAGAAGGCCATCGCCCGTACCGATATGCGTCCGCCAGCGCTCGTAGCAAGCCTCGTCCGTTCGCTTCAACCCTGAGTGCTTCTCCAATTCGAGCGCGAATCCCGTCCAGGATGGCTCCTTGTGCCGTGTCACCAAATGGTTCAGAGCCGCATCCTCGTCGGCCGTCCAAGGTCGGTGCTCCAATTCCGCCCGAACATCTCGCTTGAGGGTGCGGCCACCACGTACACTCTATGCGCTGGCTAAGGGGACGCGTCTCGACGCCGCGTACCGTAGCGACCGTTGAGCTAAGCGTTGCCGCTTGTTCTGGGCCTGAAGAGCTGGTAACAGGTGACGCTTCTGTGGTCTTATGGCGCTTGAGAGGAGGCTCATCACAGCTGATGACCGAGGCCCCATCTGTAGTTTGAGGTGGCATGGCAAGCGCCGCTGATGCTTGTGTCGGCCGTGACATCGCATGCACTTCGAATTTGGGCTGCAGTGTCGATGATTGAGGTGCCGGTGGCTTCGATGGCAATGTATTGATAGCTGACGATGCCGGCACCGCTCTACTCGACTTCTCCGCTGCTTCATGAATCGTGGGAGTGGGCAAGGATGTTCGAGCAACTGGGCTGTTTTTCATCGCTTGCACCTGAGTGAGAACTTGGTCGGCGGCCACTCCGGTGATTATCGTCTTGTGGCAAACTCCGGTGTACGAATAGCCCGTGAGGTACGGTGGATGCGTCGTACTGGAATATGAGTACCTTCCCGTTGACTCGGGCCGCGAATGGTTCATGCAAGCCTGGGGCTGCGTTGGCGCATAAGACGCAACGGTGGCAACGGCATCACCGGGGCGAAGTGCTGTTGACTTTGCTGCGGTTTTGGAATGTTGCTTGTTAGCGATGTACGTGGCCCACGGGGTGCGCTGTGGCTCAGGTGCAGGCGGCATCGCAGCCTTGGCCATGCCGCCATCCGAGGCCGTCGAGGCTGGTGGCAAGTAGCCAGGACGCACAGTACGTAGTGGCGGCGATAAGAGATTACTCGCCAAGAGACGCGATCGCGGCGCAGACTCTGCCGTTGCATGGCGCCGTCCACGCGACGAAACCATGGCCGAATGCGGGCCTGCAGGCCGAGGTGTCCTTTCGGCTGTGCCGCCAAGTCCGACGCGTTCAAGAAGCAATGGCTTGCGACGCTTGGCTGCACCCGCGTCGTCAGTCGGCCATAGGCGCTTGAATTGGTCTCTCGCCTCGTCCATTGCGCGCCGCTTGCAGATGAAAAGTGGATTTCGAATAGCGGATCTTCCGGGATCTAGCGTGCTTCCATAAATCCCCATATCAGCATGTCCGTACAGTGTACGCATGCTGAGCACCAGCTCTCCGAGGTCACAGGTGTCGCTGAGGGCTCAAGGTATGCATTTAGTTCGACGGAACTACTCTGGCATATGAGCTGCTCCACGCGTGCGGAAGCGATCATCTGGTGGCCAGCCACGGCTACCGATCAAGTGCTCTTTAAAGTGATGTTGGAGCTTCCGTGTGCTTCCTAAATTGCCATGCCCGTCGTACAGTTCAGTGCACGCAAGCGTCCGACCAGCTCCTCCAAGGCAACGACCGCTTCTGGAACGAGCCAAGGCGCGCCTAACAAGATGCAAATGCAAAGCGGCAGCAGGATATTTTCCTTGTGTACATCGACTCTCTACTCTGGCATTTGACCGCGCATCGCGCATGGAAATGAATCTTTCAGTACCGGTCGCGGCTTTGGTGGGATGATCATCATGGGCATGTAATGGCGGGAGACTTTGTGGAGCCTAAAGCCAACCGATGGTGCCGTGGTAACCTCATTACGTCGCTCACCAACGTAGACGTACGGCCTCCTCGGACCGCCCGGGAAAAAGCGCAACAATGCGACTCCAGCACCCGTCGAGCTGGTCATAGGCCACTAGCAGTCGGCGATCATCGTCCGCCCTCCACGGCTTGAGCCGATTGGGATCTACGATGCACGTACGTGGGTAGAACCTGGGAAGAACGCCTACTCAAGACCCGGACCCACCGCTGACTGCAGGCGGCGGCTGAGTGGCTCTTGCCAAACATGGCCTCAAGCGACGCCGACACGGCGCTCCACGCGTCAGTGCCGCGCTCCACAACCATCGCTTCCACAAGGCGGTCCTCGTCTGGCGTCCATGGCTTCTTATCGCCAGATTGCGTTCGCTGTCGTCGGTTGGTACTGCGGTCGCGCCAATTCGACGGCAGTTCCAAGGGTAGCGATCCCTCGAGTGCCGACCGGGACCGCAAAGTTCTTTCCACCGGTTCGCCGAAGCTTATGGCTTTGGACTGCGTTGCAGGACGCTTGGCAGGATTTTCAGGTTCTTGCGAGTCGGTGGGCCGCGCCTGACGAGCTCGTTTGCTTTTTGGCGAGGGTGCCAGTAGCGGCAGCGAGCGCATCGACGACGATCGAGGGCACCACATGTTCTTGCTGTAAAACTTCGCCCGCATGGGGATGCGAAGGGTGCGCGAATTCACCGTTTCTCCCATATCGGGTACCGGTGCCACCGCGACGATGGCCACGGTGGCAGGTGGCGCCAGGACCGGGGTCAACTTTGGATCGCTTCGTAGTTTACCCATCGGTCGACTGGCCGCTCGGCCTTCGACACTGGTAGGAGGAGGAAGCTGCTTCTCCATGAATTGGCTAGGCGATGTCTTGATCAACTGCGCATTGCCTCCATCGATGGGCTCCCCACTGGACGGCGTGCGCGAGATTGTCAAAGGAATATCGTGGTGTCCCACCGATACAAGTGCCTTCTGGATCGCTTCTTTGGACACGTGCGATTGTACTGGCGGCCGTGAGTCGACGGAGACATTTTTGGGCAAACCTGCGAGTTTGGGTCGGTTGTCACCCGGCACCTCTGGTGCTTCGATATAGCGAGGTTCCACGACGTCTTCAGCGGCTGGCGTCGTGGGCGGGCATATCCCCCGGGGCTTCAAGATCCAGTTTGGTGGTACCACGGCAGGTCGACGCCGTCGCACCGTCTTCAGATGCCCCTTAGATCGCTTTATGAGAGGCGCTGCATCAGCACCGTTGTGGGACGGAAACCGCGAGCAGGGCGCCATAGCTTGCACTGGTGTCACCGTCGCGGGTGCCACCGGTGCCATGTACTTTTTCATTCTTTCCAGCATCCGCGTTGCACTCGTGGATGGACCGTTGCTGTTCATTGTTCAAATGGCGACCTGCTAGCGACGTCGAAGCGACAGCAGATCTTGCCAACCGTAAACGCGTATCTTGCTCTATCCGGACGTCGCAACCCCTGATCACGACACCAGCGACGGTCACCCATCGACGCCGCCGACATCGTGGTAGCCACCGACGCCGCCACACTATGGGTGCCATGGACACCGCGGACACCCACACCACCGCACGGCGATCGTCCCCACGCCACGGTCACCTGCTCCATCGACGCACCGGTGAAGTCGTTGCATCGGTGCTGAGGACACAAAACCCTTCGTTTCCATTACGCAATAAGAATGCCGCCGAGGCCAAAGTTGATGGTTGCCAGTAGCATTTCGCGCATCTTTTGCTTGGTTGTGTACGGCGGCAGCTCGACGGAGAAAAAACATGTGTGGGCGACAGGTAGGCTCAGGGCCGAGTCGCGCCCCCCCTTCTTGGTGAGCTTGAAAGGCTGCGGCCACTTGCCCCGCGGCAGACGCGACCGGCCCCAAGCGAACCGCACGAAGTCGGAGCGTTGCTCGTCTGTGAATGACGCCATGACCTCCCAGAACAGGTGCACCGTCTCGTCGTGCTCCGTGTAGCCATCGTAGCGCGTGTGCTGGCGCCAGACAGCGATGTCGATCTTGGGACTGCCGCATGTGAGCATCTCCATCTCCTGCCACGTCAACAGCGTAAGCACGCGGAGCGGGTAGAGCGCGGCCAGCCCTCGCCGCATAGCGTTGACTTGCACCTCGACTTCGCGCAACCGGTAATTCTCCACGCTATCGCAGTAGGCGACACGGTTGGCAAAGGTGACTGGGGTGGCTCCGCCACCAGGGACAAGTTCAACTAGCTGCCCATTCGAGCCGTACGTCGTAAACCGCAAGTCGAGATCGGCGAACGCCGCTTCGAATTGCGCGTCCGTCGTGATGCCATCGGCGTCGCAGTGCCGAATACCGTCCAGCATCTGCACAAGGAGTGTGTCGGTGCCCTCGAGGTCCTGCCGGTCCAAAGGCTGGCGCAGTAGCATCTTCCACACCAGCGGGCAGAAGGCGAAAGGAAAATCGCCGCGCGTTCGCAGCGAAATGCCCTATAGATTGGTGAGCCCCGCACCAGTGGTGGAAGCATGCCAGCAGCTTGCCGACGAACTCAAGCATCTCGATCGCGACGGGCGACGTGCATTTGGCGTTGGGAAGGTACATGCCTCGGTTGAGCCCTAGAAGCGCTGAGCTCATTTTGCTGGACGACTGCGCTACCCGTGTTGTGCTGGCCGTTGGGGCAGAGTAGAAAGAGGCTAAAGTGGGCCCCGAAGAGGTCGTCGACCATCGAGTTAGTGCCTTCGCGGTAGACGCCACCCCAGTCGACACCCTCTTCGCCCCGGAACTTAACGCTGAAGAGCCGACCCTTGCTGTCGATCTTACGTCGCAGCGCCTTGGTGTCGACCGAGTGCAGCTGGCGGAAGGCCTGCGCGAAGAAGCATTCGGACACCGACGGCTCGACCTCGCGGTCTTCCCGGGACTCCAACGCCCGCAGCCGATCAAGCGTGATGCGTGCTGTGGCGTTGGTGTTGGTCGTTTCCACCGCGACGACTGTGGCCTCGATTGCTGCCTCGACGACTTTTTGCTTGGTCTCGAAGAAAATGCAGTGGCTCAACGCTCGCAACTACACCGTGGGTCAAACATCAGCGCACTTGAGTCTCTACCTTGTGAGAGATGGCCCATGGTGACGAGGCGTCGCTGAGATCGATAAGAGGCATACACGCTGCTAAGCGAACGTTGAAGCACCGAAGGAGTGCGTAGCGCAGTTGGATCTAAGGAAATATGACACCTGAAATACTACGATGCGACGCACTGTGGAAAGCGGGAGATGCAACAGCAATGAGCAGCGGAGCCCATCGAGCGTCGGGTGGAGGCGGATATCAGCGGGTGCCAAATCCGTACTGCCACCGCCGTCGCCCTGTGGGGTTTCCATGTGCACGTTGACCCAGTCAACGAGCTGAGCGTCCATGGCGTTGGACCATTGCATCGTCTGCAGCTGATGCCGGCACGCTTCGAGCTGCGCGAGGCTGCAGCGCGCTAGTTGCCGCTCCAGAGGAAGTCCGAGCGCCGTGACCGTCATTGACAGCCCCATCTCTGTTGCTGACGCTTCTCCCGACGTGTACGTGAACCGAAGAGCGTTCCCAGCCACGTCCATAATCTCTGAGACTATTATAGGTGTCCACACGACGCCGTCGGTGTCGGCATCGTCGGCGACCGTTGCCACCGCCATAAAGAGCCCATCGTGGTCCGTGAAACGGGCGTCGAGGCAAACACGAAGCGAGTGCGCTCCTGGGAAACATACTTCGCCGGCTCTCGCGCCCTCGACGACCGTTGCCGCTCCGAATAGCTCGAGCCAGAGCAACGTCACGAGGTCTTGGGCCATCGGTGCCGAGGCGTCGTGGGCCAAATACGCCGCCAGCTGCACCGTCTCGTGAATGATCGGGATGAGATTGGCGACCTCGGACGGCACGACGATCGGCGGTGCGATCGGCGCCACAAGGTCACCTTGCGGCAGCGATTTGGCCTGCTCCACGACGACGGCCAGCTCTACCAGCTGCAAAAGCGGAGCCGACACAAACGCTTTGCCCTTCTTGAGATCCACTTGCGCCTGCGCGACGGCGAGCTCGCCCATGTGTTCCAGGGGCGCCAGATCCGGCATCGTCGGGAACTGCTTCACATTCTCCAGCAGCTGCAGAAGCAATGCGACCACCTTGTGCTTCTTAGGGGCGCGGGGCGACTGAAGGTACTGCACGAGGGCGGCGTAGACCTGGTCATTGTGCACCGATGGCGCCGTGACTCGGTGAAGTAAGAAATCGAGGAGCCAGCAGGCGTACTCGAGCGACGGCTGGTCGAGCACGTCGGCTTCGTTGCGCCACTGGATGCTCGGGACCACTTGCACCTGAAAGCGGAATCCATACGCGGTCATCGCCTCGTTCTCTTCTTGGGCGACGAACTTAAGCCAGAACGTCGTTGCCGGCACCCATACGTCTACGAAAGGCTTGGCTGCAGAGAAGTTCGCGACGCTTTGCTTGCAGTCGCTGTCGAGGTACAGCGTGAGCGACGTCTTACCCACAAGGCAGCTCCGCTTATCAAAGACCACGCGCACTTGGGGCGCCAGTTGCGTCGATGCAGCAGGGACGTGCACCATCGTAATGTACTCGGCGCGGTGGTAGTACGGGTGGAGCGACTCGACCTCGACGGATGTCGTCGGTGTCCCTTGCTGTGCCACTTTGGTCGACGCGACAAAGTGGGCGATGCACTCGCTCACAAGCACGGGCGTCACAGGGCTAGCAGGCATTGCCACTAACTGCACAAGTTTCGCCTCAAGAGCCTCCATGAGCGGCACCGCCGGCACCGTCGCCGTTGTCGGTGCCACAAATGTCGCGGCAGCCACAAGCTTCAGCAACGTCACGAACGACGCGGCACCGCCGACCATGTCCAGCACGGCCGAGGGGTCGACCGTCGCCGACAGCATGCCCACGATAGCCCGCCGCGCATAGTACGTTGAGAGAGCTTGCTCCGTACGCAACGCCACGGCAAATATGCTCTGTACGTCGTGAAGGGGTTCGTCAAACACCTTGATCCAGCGCTTCACAGCGGTGGGTTGGACAAACGACTCCTCCATCGCACCGTTCTCTGTGTTGAGAAAGGCAAGTAGTACGCCGTCCGATGGGTGGCAGCGCACTAGCGTGCCAGACCGACCAGCACTCGACAGACGGGCCACAGGCCCGGCGACATCGCTCACGGTGAGCACGAGGTTGGTCGGGAGGTAGTCCGGGTCTAGCGGGGCGACGGCACCGGACGCGGCGCGCGCGAGGATCGGTGCCAGCGTCGTTGCCATAAGCCCAGTATCCACCACTTCCGTGAGCTCGTCTGCACTTTGGCCAGGCTCCAGCAATAACAGGTCGGGCTGGTCAGCGACCTCGAGTGCGGCCGCGTCGTCGAGCGCGGCGTCGCTTGCGTGGCAGAAAGCGTCAGCGTGGACATTGAGCGGCGTTGAGTAGCGGCGGCCGTGTTCCATGAGCCACTCGACGGCGCGGTTTGAGTCTTGACCGCAAAGGTCGAGCGCGGCGACAATGAGCCGCGGGTGGCAGCCCGAGATGAGCTGCAGGTCGCGAATCTTCTCGTCGCGGGAGGCATCAGGAAGGCTAGTGGCTGCAGCGGCTTGCTGTACCGCTGCCTGCTGCTGGCGCTGGCGCTGTTGCTGGCGGTACACCTCGGCGGGCTCACCCATGAGCCACTCAACGGCAGCGTTTGGATCATCTCGGGCATGCTCAAGAGCCGCGAGGCAGAGATCCATTTCGAACCCCATGGCCGCGAGCGTGGACGCAAAGCCCTGACGGGTGGCAGACACGCTGGCCAGCGGCGACGGTGCCGGTGGCGGCGCAGTGGCGTCGGTCATGGGTGGCGCGATCGGGTCGGGCAGGCCGCGGAACATCTGCGCGCCGAGAGGCGTCGATGCCTCAATAAGCCGGGAGAGGATACTGCGGCTTCGTTCTTGGAGGTCCGAGACACTCACAAAGTGGGCAAGCTTTAGTGGTGTGAGCGCTGTAGCCAGAAGCCGACCGAGGGTCGTCGCCGCCTCGTGCTGCAGTTTGGCGTTGCGCAAAAACGACTGCAACGCCAGTAGAGCGCGGGACCGAATCTGAGCCCGCCAGAGAGACGTGTCATCGTGCAAACTTGCGAACTCCAGAAGAATGGGCATCAGTTCGAGGCGCGAGATGATGGGCACCACCGAAGGCGAAAGTTCGATTTCCTCGATCGGCGTCAAAGCTGTCCACGCCACGTCTTGCACATGGTCGCCGTCGTCGAACACGACGCGCGCCACTGTCTGCACTCGGTGAATGAGTGTCGCAACAAGAGGTGGTGCCGTGTCCCCGTGCGTGACGTGCACCTTGCCACCTATGCGGAAGCAGTCCGAGTGCGCGCCGAGCACAGAAAGTGCACCAAGCGCTCGGAGCACCGTGGCCCGGGCACGCAGATTAGTTTCGAGCGACGGCAGCGCGCCGACGATGGGCGCTGCCTTGCGTATGGCTAGTCCCAGCACGTCAGCGACGGTGGTCTGCCACGTGGGCGTGTTGAGAAGCAGCCGCAGGACCGCCACCGACTCGGACGCGAGTGTCAAGTAGATCTGCCCCGTCTGGAACCCCAGCGGATTTGAGAGCGACTCGCTCATAGACTGAGCAATCGTGCTACTGAGGCTGGCGACGCCGCTGCAGATCGAATCAGACACGCGATCGAGCAGCGAGTCGAGGAAGACAGACTCACTTCCGAGAATGGCGCCGATGTGCCTCGGGAGCACGGACGGTGCGATGCGTCGGAGAATCAATTGCACCATGCGCTGCACCCGCGGCGACCCCAGCCGCAGCAGCATTACAAGTTCGCGGAGCATCGCAGGCTTTGTCAGATGCTCTTGGGCAGGGTAGGTGTGGCTTTGTGAGAAGAGGAATTGAAGCAGGTCGAAGGCGAAGCTCTCGACTTCGAGCGACTCGAGCGGTTCATTGGCGTTGCTAGCCACAACCATCGGAACTGGTGTCGACATGGAGCGCAGCATCGAAGGCTGCTGCGCGCGGATAAGTCGCTCGGCTTCGTGCAGAATGCGAGTCGTTGCGCTAAGCTCCTTTTCGACAGCGTCGAACACCTTGCGGTGCAACTCGATGGAGAACCACAGCCGCTGCGCAATGGGCAAGTCAAGCGCGGCCGCCGCAGCAGCCGACTTGGCCACGTCGCTCAGGTCGCTTTTGGCCTTGTCCATGGGCTGTACGGACGCCGGTTTTTTCTCCTGTCGGCGCTTCTTGGCGCTGAGCGCAGCTTGAATGGCCTCCACTTCGCACCGCTCGCGGATGCCCGAGACGGCTACGATGCCGACGTACCGAAACACGAGGTTTGCCGTGCGCTGCACTTGCTGCCGCGTGAGCACCGTCGTGTCGTAGCTGTCGGGCAGCGGCAACTCTGCGTTGGTGGCGTCAGCTTCGTCGTCCGAGAAGACAAAGTGCTCTTCAATGGCCTCCAGCGTCTGCATCTGGCGCTTGACGCGGAGTACGGTCGCCGCCCGCTGCTGCTGCGCATGCTCCCGGAACTGGCGCTGCAGGGCCACCATGCCATTCCGAAACCGGCGCCATGCTTCGGGGGTCGCGAGCTCTGGCCACAGCGGCAAGTTTGTGCGACTCCATTGGCACTTGGTGAGCAGCCCGTTCCACGCCGCGGGGTTCGGGCTTGCCGTGGCCGCGACCACCATCTCGCCTTCGCCATCGTCCAAGTGCCAGCTCCAGAGCGGCGTCGCCGACAGAAACGGCACCCGCCGGTGCAAGTTTGCGAGGATATCCGTTTGGGACCTGACGCCTTGCCAGATGCGCAACTGCGAGAGATACCCTTTGTACTTCCGCTGGACGACCGACGTCGTCGTCGGGTCCGGCAGCCAGCTGCCGAGGCGTGCTGCCCGCCACGTGACCTTGGCCGTCGTCTTGCTGTAGCTGCGGGTCTCGACAGCGAGACCGTCGACGTACAGTCGCAGCTGCTTGCGGTCGTGGTCGTACGTGATTGCAATGTGCTGCCAAAGAGCACAATGAAACGCATGCTCGAAGAGTTGTTCGCGGGGGACATGCCCGGCGATGGCGACCTGCAGGCGGCGCTCGACCAGTTCGACGTGCACGGAGCCGTCAAGGAAGCCGTGGTCACTGCGCAGTGTGCTGTAACCAGTCAACTCGTGTGGGAAGATCCAAATCTCGAAGGTAAACGATGATGGCAGCGAGAGTGGCAACGCCGGGAGCTCCACAGTGCTCACCGCATCGTCGTTGACGTTGAGTTGGAGTGCCTTGTGGCCAAGCTCCATGGGCTTGCACCACTTGAGCCGCTGGCTGAGCCCACGCAGAAATGCCGCATATGCCGACACGACAGCCGACCCCGTGAGCTGCTTGCTATTCTGTCCGTGGCCCGGCCATAGCGGAAGAGCGAACGCTGGCGCCTGCCGCACAAGCGTCACGACGTTGCGCTTGGCCACTGTCCCCAAGGCAAGGATGCCGTCGCGAACGTACGCCTCCGAGAGCGCGTACCACTCGGTGTTGGGCTGCACGGGCAGCTGTATCTCGGCGGCTGCATCAGCGCGCCGAGTCGCGAGGCTGCAGAACTTGCTCAGCACGGCAACGATGTCGGTACGCAACAGAAACTCATGATCGCGCGGCTCAAAGTCAATGCCCCACGCGCACATGAGGCTCTGCTGCAGCACGGGCGACGTTGCCTTGGGAAGCAGCGCGGCAAGGAGCGCATAGAGGTCCGTAAAGCTCGCTTGAACATCGTCGAGCACGCGGCCGACGCAACCCTCGAGGCCCTTGAGGTAGTGGTGGCGCACTGTCGGGCGAAACGCGATCGGGTGCAACTCGGCACCGGCTTCCGAGTGCGACTCACGCGCGACACGCTCGTCCTCTGTGAACCCGCGCAGCGCCGGCCGCAGGAACACGAGCGCTCCGTAACGTGCCGAGTCGAACGAGAGGCCTCCAAGGAGGCTGCGCATGGCGTCAAGGCCGAAAATGCGGGACTCAGATCTGAGGTAGCGCCGCTCAAGGAGCGCGTAGAGGACTGCCGGCGGCGCGCCGACGCCGTGGCGGACGTACAAGTCACACGCCTTGACCATCGCGCTCAGGTAGGCTTCGTCGTCGGCAGTCGGCCCGTCGTCGTCATCTACGTCGTCTACGGTCGGGTCCGGGCGGTGCATTGTAGTTTCAGTTCGCCACTTGTGCTGAGCTCGCAGGACCTGCACGAGGCCGGACCATTTGCGGGAGTCGGCCTCCGAAAGCGACCGCCACCGGTCGACCATGGGTTGCAGCGAAGGTGGCGTCTGTGCTGATCCCCACTTCTCAGCCAGGTTGGACAGGGCAACCTGCGAGCTCATGCCCCACTGTGTGTATTCTCCTGTAGGAGGCTCTACGCTGCCAAGAAACGCCGCGCGGGCGGTCACGTGCTCGACGAACGCTTCGAACGTCGTCGGGAGCGCCAGTGTTTCGTCCAGAATCTATAGAAATGGTCTCCTGGGCGTCGACCGAGCCGTCGTACCGTCATGGTCGGAGGCGGGGCCGGCGCGGCTTTTGGCTCGTCTTCATCTACGCAGCGTTATGGCTTGAGAACCCCTTCTACTGACGTAGCATACCGGCAGCCTGCTTAGCCCTGTACTCGTGCTTGGTCTTGATGAGCCAGTGGCGCAATGTCAAGATGGACTTCCAGAGCGTGAGCATCTCGGGCGATGGCACGATGCTGGCAACGCTGTCCGTCTGCTCCTTGGCGGTGACAACGGCTTTGGCCTCCTGCACGAGGTGTGGCGGGGCGTGCTTGATGAGTGCCGCCAGCATCATCCGTTCAGCTTTCGGGTACTTCTCTTGGCGACGCCACATGGAAACGTCCGGCGCCGTAGTCTCGAGCCACGCTACGATGCCATCGACGACAGTCGGCAGTGACCGCGCGAACGCCGCGTCGACCCAGGGACTGCCGTCGCCGTCCAGTTGGCACTTCTTGAGTGAGTCCTTCCGCGTGCGACGTTTCTCGTCGACGGGCGCAAATTGCGGGTCAGTGCAGTCCGCCCACTCTTGCTTGACGGCCAGCGGCCATGAGAGCATTCCTGAACCGTACGTCGGCGCGTCCGAAAGCCCGCCCGAAAGCAGTTTGCTCTGCAGCCACGGCTGCAATTCCTCCTCGACGCCGTCCACGGGTGGCCCCGAGATGAGCGTCCCCGTCATGCGGCCGGCCAGCGACGACGTCGTCTCAAGCACGTCCAGCAACCACGGCAGTTGCAGCGTCGCCTTGGCAATGCCTCCTGTGCGCACCTCGACGACATCATGCACGCCGTACAGTGACACGCCGGGAAGACACGCCGCGGGCAGCTCCATGGGCGCCGGTCCAAGGCTCTGGCCATTGTGTGCGAATACCACCGTACGCGCATCAAAGTCTAGTGTCATCGCGCACACGTCTCCGTGGTGCACAGCGATAGCACCACCGTAGGCAATACGCTGGCCGCGCACCCATACCGCGCCGATAGCCGGCATCCACGCCACGCTTGCCACCGCCTCCGTTTGTCCGAGAAAGGCGTGGGAGACGGGGTGGCGAGGAGTCGTCGCAACGACGTCCTCAAACCCAACGCACAAGTGACCTGAGACGCCGCCACCGACGCGGCTGCTCTTGACGACGAACTCAATGGTGTGGGCGCCGGCGACGAAGGTGCTCGTGCAAAAGCATGTGCGCCAAAACTCGGACTCGCCTCCAACTGTAACGGCGTTGCCAAGGTGGCCGAGGCTAATCGAGTGCGCCTTGCGCTTGCCGTTGAACTTGAGGCTGAGAACACCGTCGAGAGGCGCGACGGGAGGCAACGTGTCCATTGGGTTGTCTTCCTCGACGAGGAACGTGGGCACGCCGTAGGCGGCGCCCGTGAGGTTTTGCGAGTTTGGAAAGCCCGATGACCCCGACGCGTAGCAATCGCGAAGGATCTTGATGAAGCTGCCATCGTACTCTTCGTCCGGTAGATTCTCCTTCTTGTACCATGGATCGCCGCCGTTGGCAAACTCCTGCGTCGTGAGCCGGTAGAGCTTGCCTTGACAGAGACGCACGCCCACGGGCAGCGGCTCGTATACGTAGCCCATGGCATCTCGTTTGGCTAGCGGGCCAACGCTGATCGACGCGAGCAGCGCCTGGCTCGCTTCGTCCCAGAGGCGAATGGTGTGCGCATGCAGTAGCGTACCGCCGTTGCGCGCCGGGTTCACGGACCGCCCGAGGGCGACAATCGTGAAGGACGCGACGGCCTCGAACTGAAACCCAATCTGCCCCTCGAAGTGGTCCTTCTCGCCAGTGTATAGCTTGGAAAAGACGTTGTAGAGCTGCTTCTGCACCCGCCGAGGGGAGGCGTCGACCTGCCACTTGCCAACATCGTCGACGCCGGCGGCGTACGCATTTAAGCGGCGGTCGAGCGCCAAGAAGCGCTTCTCTGCCTTACGCACGCTGTCTGACTGGCCCGCGACCACGTCGAGCACGCGCAGCAGCCGCGCGAGCTTGGGTAGCACGGGTCGCGCTAACCAGACCTGGCGCCGCAGGAGACATAGCCCGCTCACAAACCACGGAAGTAGCTCGCCAACCACGGACGCCTGTAGCGCCGCCATTGATTCGTGACCTTCCAGCACCTGGCGGCACGTGTTGAGGAAAAGCGTGCTGTACTGCAGCACAGCGTCCTGAGTCACGACGCGCTCTTGAGGGCGCACGCGCACGGCCTCTTGGCTTGACTTGGTGAGCTCGATAGCCTGTGACAGCACGTACAGCTGAAAGCTGCGGAGGCAAGCTAACGCGTACGGTCGCAGCGGGTCGGTGCAAGCCATGAGATGACCGAGAACCTCGTGCACGTGAGCAGCATGCGTCCGGTCGGGCAGCGTCGGGCAGAGTGTCAGGATACCCATCTCGCCCGGGCTGGCTGTGCTTTCGAGGAGCTTAGTGAGCATGAGGAAGCGCGCACTTGTCGGTGCAAACGACGCCTGCGCATGCGACCGTAGCAGTGTGAGAAGCAGGCTCGTGCGGTCCCAGGGCGACGGGTACAGCAGCGAGATGCCTGCCATGAGCGTGCGCGCAGCCGTGCGCTGGAGGCCGTGGTGTCGTGCCTGTGCTGGCCACGCCTTAGATTTGAGAGCCGGTGAGAGCGGGTTGGAGAGGTGTACGCTAGCAACGCTCTCGAGCGTCGTCTTGATCGTCGCCAGCAGCGTTGGCGACGCCACATCCTTTGGCTGCTCGTAGCGCTCCATATTTTGCAGCTGGAACCCGAGTAACTCAATCCAGAGCCACGCCCGATGACCCGCAAGCTCAAGGGCGCGGCCGTGTAGCGTTTTGAGCGTCGCCAACGACGCCTGCAGCAGGATGTGCAGCACGTCAAGGGTGGCAGCCCGCGGCTGCAAGCAAAACGCCTCCTCAAACTGCACCTGATAGTTCGGCGTCGAGCACAGCGTCGTCGCAAGCGCATGTAGCTTATGAATGATGGCTGTCGCGATCTCATCCACGGCCGTGGCTATCGGCGCCGCCTTGAGGGCCTCCCGCGTTGTCAGAAGGCCTAGGTTAGCGCCTTCCTCCTGAGCCGCTTCGGTCAGGGGAGGCGTCGGCGGCGTCGGCTCGACGTTGGTGGCATGGGTACCACAGATGGCACAGGCACCGCTACCGCCCTTATTGCTGTACGTGCAGTGGGTGCATGTCCAGTCCTCGACCGCGGTCACGAACGGATCAACCCAAATGGCGTGGGCACCATGGTTGGAGCCACTGCAGCTGATGCGAAGCTCGAGCATTCGCACACCCCGCACGTCAGCGCAGAAGCTTTCAATGGCGCCTGGCGCAGTTATTGCCCTGGATTTCCAAAGCACGCGGGCGTCGCCGACCAGGGAGAAGACAAGCGAGATGCCTCGTTGCGCCAGCGCGTCACTCGCCACGTCGTCGTTGATACCGACGCCACCTTCCACGGTGGCGTACGCACTACCTAGGTCGTACGTCGCAAAGGCCTCGCCCCGCGCCGGTGGATGAAGCGACAGCGACCGCTGACGGTGTTCGCCACCAACGCTGATGGTCGTCGGTGCTTGGCTGCCCTCTGTGGCGCTCTCGCCGGCGTACCCAAGTGCATTCCCCCGGCCAAATCGACCGTGACCAACGCCATACTCGTACTCGGACAGCGTCGAGAGGTACACGGGGTCGGTGCAACTGGCGCTCGCGGCGCGGCTAGTCGCCTCGCCCCACTTGTGAAGGCTTAGCAGCGTGATGACCTTGCCCGAGCCGTAGAAGCTCACGGCAGGGTAAACTTCGTGGCCCGCCAGGTCCGTGAACACGACGCCGAAGTCGACGCCATTGATCGCATACGCCATTGTGCCCGCTGTCAGGTCGACATCGATCTGGACCACATCGCCAGGGTGCACCTTGCCGATGCTACGGCTTAGCTTGTGGCCACGGGCGTACAGGTTGCCGTTGTAGCCGCGCAGCATCCACAGGCTTGGCGACGAGTCGTAGCCGCTTACGGTCACGGGCAGAATGGCTGCTCCAAAGCACGTCATTTCATCGTCGGCCGTGTCGTTGTCGAGGCGGAACTTCCAGCTCGCCTTGCCAGCGGTTATCGGCGCGTTTACGAGCGCATGCTGATAGCTTGTCTCGCGTGTCCGCACCGTTTGACCGCCGTCCTCGACCGATGTGCCCGCCGAGCACAGAGTTGCTTCAAAGCCTGCGCGAACCTTTCGCGACTCCGTCGACGGTGTCGCCTGTGCAATGCGCACGATCTCGGCGTCGTGGTGGCGCGCGAGAGCAGCATAAAATGCACTCGCCTGCGTGAGGAGATACGTCGTCAAGTGCGCCGAACCGGCGGTCCCTAGGCGCAGAAGCATGTCCAAGTACCGCGCGACGGCCGAGAGCGAGCCGGTGGCCAGCGCCCAGGCCTGCAACGCGCCAAATGCCTCGACAACAAGGTCCGAGGTTGCCGGTGCACTTAGACTCGCGGTCAACAGCCAGCGCTCAATGTCGTGCATGATGGTGTGCGGCGAGGCTACGTCTTCCTTGGGCCGAGTGAGGCGGACGTGCGAGATTCCGTATGTGCCGTCCTTGTTGGTCGGAGGGACGCCCGACATAACGAGACGCACCGCAGTGCAGTTGGCGACGGGCGATAGGTTTAGGGCCGACGGCAGCGGCAAGCCGGGCTTCATGGCCCACTCCGCGACCGGCGCGAAGCTTGCGCTTTGCTGTGTGGTCTTGCACTGGAGCGCGAGAGTCTGCGGCTGGTGCAGGCCATGCCAAGTCACGATGAGTGATGAGAGGGTCATCGGCGCTGGCAGCGAGAACGTTAGAAGCACCATACCGGGCCGCGGAGGCGTGAGCCAGTACGTGGCCTCGTTCGCATCGAGCAGCATTGACGCTGGGTGTGGAGTCGCAGACGACGACGCGTCGACGCGGTCCTTGGCGAGCGGGATGTCTTCCTCGGGAGGCTTCTCTTCGGGGCTCCAGTACGAAAAGAGCGAGAGCGGCGGAAAGTTGGTGAGCATGCGAGCCATGTCCAGGAACGGTGCAAGAGCCTCTTTGTGAGTGTAATCGAAGGAGCCCAGGAGTGTCGAGAGTGCACGGATGGCCACGTGGTGAAGTTCAACATGTGGTGTCGCGTCGGCCCGCGCCCGCTCAAGCTTTTGAACACGATCAGATTGCATCATAGTCGCGACGATCTTGGCGCTGTGGAACATGACGGCAAAGCGCCTCTCAAGGACGTATGTAAAGAAGGACGTTGGGAGGGCATCAAGTAGAACTTCCTCGAGCGTACGGACGAGGCACTTGTCGTCCGGCCGGCCGGCGCTCGTACGGTGCGCGTGGTCCAATACGTTCTGGCGGCATTTGGCGCGGCGCTGTGGGTTCATACGATGCTCCGTCGGAAGGTCCCCAAAATAGTTGTCGCCGCAGATGAGACCGCGCACGTACGTATCCTGGAGCAAATTGCGCTGAAGGTCCGTGAGATATTCTTCACTCTTGAGGTATTCATCCCAACTCGCCATACTCGAATATTGCAGCGGTGCAAAGCATACAGCGCATGTGCGAGACTTACCCGAGTGCAGCATGGCGGGCTTGGGCATCCAACCTTGGTCCGGTTCAGGTAACTCAAACTCACGAGAACGGATCTGCGGATCGGCTGTGGCAGTCTCTGAGACCGAGACCGTCGTTGTTGTCATGGGCGTCGAGGTCGACGGAGAGTCCATCGGCAAGGATGGTGCTTGCATCGGTCGCGCAACGGGTGGCACCGGCGATCTCCAAGATATCGAAAAGTGCCGCCGAGGATCTTTCGAGCTCCACCTTCGCGTTGATTGGTCAAATTCACGCAGAACACGCCACCGATTGGTCAAAACTCATTCTAAAAAGAGTTCCTGCGCTGAGGGGAGCTGCTGGCTCCTTGTTATAACACAAAATATACCATCGGTATCCACAAAACGGGTGTGATAACATATTTCTGATCTGACAATCTGATCAGAAAAATTTACAATTGAGTGTAAAAAATACGTTCTGAGTGTAAAACGACGATATTGATAAAAATTCACTTTTTCTTGTTCAACTTGGTGCGGCGGCGATCGGGCGTTGCCAAAGTCTCGGGGACCTCGACCGATGAACGCCACCTTCGGGAACAGCAGAGGTACAGAGCTGCACAGAGGCCGAGGGTACCGACGACTATGGCACCATAGGCCAGCAACACGCGGCGAAGCATCTGCATAAGCCACGGCATCGCGAGGTACTTGCAGTGCGGTAACTGTGTCGCGAGGTCCGGGACCACATCAACGAGGGGTCCATCTCGAGGGTGCAAGTCAACCACGTTGCAGCTGTCGTCTGTGTGCTCGAGCGATGTGAGTACCTTGGCAGCTTTGACATAGGGCGCCGTGAAGTCGTGGAGCCAAAAGATCGACCGACGATACGCGTTCATGGCCGTGGTGCCATCCCCTCGTGCTAAGGCCAAGTCCCTATGACGAATTGCTCGGTTGTTAACAGTCGTAAAGTACGTACCCGAGGTCGACCCAGGCGGTGGCAAAGACGGAACGCTGTTCCGAATCAATGTCCTCGACGCTCATGAGCTTTGGAGTGTCGTGGTGCTCTTGGGCGCTGGTCTCCATCTTGGCTTCGGCCAGTATGAGATTGCGAGCCATCGCACAGAAGAGGGCGTTCACTTCGGAGGAACTAAGTTCAGCGCGAGGCCGGAACTCCAGTGGAACTGGTGGGAACTTGGAGCGCACCCCCACGGCGCCAATGCCATCAAGGGGCCCCTTGAATTGGAACAGCGGTTGTAGGTACCTCTCGCCAAGCTCAGCCGGCTGCAGTGTCGCAAGTATTTGACTTAGATCCATCGGCGCCGGAGCAGGCGTCGGCGCGGGTTGGGGCGGGGTTGCTGGTTGCCTTTCTTCGCGGCGATACTCGAGAGGCTCGTAGCTTAGGGGGAAGGTAATTGTCATGTCTTCGCCATGTGGATCGCTTGTATGGTACGCAGCGACGAAGATCCGGCACGGAGGTCCCCACATGCTAACGTTGCGCGCCTTGCAGAAGTAAAACGTATCTTGGTCCTGCGTCACCTTTTCCCAGTATTCGAGACTTCCGTAGTCTCCTGTCGCGCAGTACGCGCCATGAGCGTCTGCCTCCCGCGCATCAGGTCCTTGGTGCTCCGTGAAGACAACGCCGAAAGGATTGACATTGCGCAGCACTAGGTCTTCCGCAATCATTTCATCAGTAGCCATAGCAGCACGCCGTGTCTGCCGCCCTGGAGCACCGCTGGTTGCGGCAGCGACCACAGCCGCGAGGACGACTCTGCTGCGCATCCACTTTCGTTGCCAGGCAAAATTGGAAATGTGGAAGATCTCGCTTGCCTTCGAACTTCGCCTCGATCTGCTTCGAACTTCGCCAAATCGGACTCAAAATTTAATCGAAAACTGAAAACGACCAATTGAGTTTCACGACCAATTGAGTTTCACGACCAATTGAGTTTCACGACCAATTGAGTTTCAGGCGAATCCGGATAGTCTCTCCCAATCAACCGACATCCGGATGCTTGCGAGCAGCGATGGCATTTGTTGGTTGCCGAAGCGACGTGATGCTTCGCCAGACCTTGCGCTCGGTTGCCCGCCGGACCTTCCAGCAGGCGCGGCCGCTCCTTTGTGCTGCCCCGCAGTGGCAGAACACGCTTCTCCGCTGCACGCCGATTCTTGCACCGCCCACGCCGGCGTTCGCCCGTGGCTTTGCCGCGCCATCAGAATCTGGTGCGGCCTACATCTTGGCACGTCCTCATCCGGCAGTGTTATTAGATGGCGTAGCCTGGGAATCTACCGATCGCAAGTACCTCGAGCGCCGACTAAAGAGCTTCGGCCGCAGCTTCGAGGTTAAATCCATGGCGATGAGCGCGGGTGTGAGCTCGGCAGAGTGGGCCTCTGCTACGGCCCAGTTCCGTCGGTCGCTCTTGAGCAAACCGTCAATGCATTTCAAATCCGACGAGGAGATGACTGATTTTCTGACGGTAAGGACCCTCAGACTCAGGCGCCAGCGGTCTCATGCCGGCCAGGACGTCCGAAACAAGAACAACGCCGGCCCGGTGATGTTTTACCCCCTCTTCCTCACGTTTGCTCGCCTGAACGGCTTTGTAAACGACTTGTCGACCGAGAGCATTGCGTCCCTTCAAGAGCTCACGGACTTGCGCCTGCCGCACACGTGGTACCCCAAGGCGCGGGCCATGCAACGCAAGATCATCTACCACGGTGGGCCCACCAACTCGGGCAAGACGTACGAAGCTCTGCAGCGCCTAAAGATGGCCGAAGAAGGCGGCGGCCTCTACTGCGGCCCGCTGCGCTTGCTCGCGCTTGAAATCTACGAGACTCTCAACATGAACGGCGTCTACTGCTCGCTGGTCACGGGCGAAGAGAAGCGCGAAGTGCCCATGTCCACGCACGTCTCGTGCACCGTTGAGATGTGCAGCGCCGGCACGACGTACGATGTCGCCGTCGTGGACGAGATCCAAATGATTGGGGACCCCGAGCGCGGCTGGGCATGGACCAGGTACGAAGCCGCCGCCTTGTCAAGCGCTCACACTTGCTTAGGGCACTGTCGTGTCTGCAAGCCAAGGAAATTCACGTCTGCGGCTCTATGGAGGCTGTGGACCTAGTACGCTCCTCGTACCATGTACCCAATCGCCGACAATGCATAGGTCCGCAAATTCGCCGAGATCACGGGCGACGAGTTTGAGCTCAAAACTTACGAGCGGCGCAGCCCGCTCGCAATTGAAAAGAGCGCGCTGGGATCCTACGGCAAGATCCGCAAGGGCGACTGTGTCGTGGGATTTTCCCGGCGCCGCGTGTTCCAGATCAAGCGCGAGATCGAGATGGCCACGGGACTCCGCTGTTGCATCATCTACGGCCAGCTACCGCCCGAGACGCGCTCGCAACAGGCACGGCTTTTCAACGAGCCCGACAATGGTACGATGAACGACCTCCGGCGTCAATCCCACCACGCGCGCACAGGCTACGATGTGCTCGTGGCGTCGGATGCTATTGGCATGGGCCTCAACCTCAACATTCGCCGTATCGTTTTCGACAGCGTGCTCAAATATGACGGCGCTGACATGGTCGACATTAGTTCCTCCCTTGTAAGCGTATCTCACGCTAGCGGAGCTCATCTTTTGCGCAGACGAAGCAAATTGCGGGTCGTGCAGGGCGGTCTGGCAGCGACTACAGCCATGGCCTCGCGACGACCCTGGCGCCGAACGATCTTTCGTTCGTGCACGGCGCCTACCACGAAGCCCCTGCAACGCTCACGGCGGCTGGCCTCTTTCCGTCGTCCGAGCAGATGGTCGAGTTTGCCAAGCAGATGCCCGAAACAACTGACCTCGGCCAGCTCCTCGTGCGTTTGCTATCGATGGGTGGTGTGGACTCTTGGTGGCTCGTAGGACAAGTATGTGTCGCTGGCGCGCCTTGATGGTGCCTACTTCATGTGCAAGTTTGCCGACATCAAGCAAGCAGCGGCGTTGCTCGTGGAATTAAAGATGGACCTGCAGGAGCGATTTACATTTTGTATGGCGCCGGTGAACCTGCGCAACCCGCTTTCTCGCAAGATCTTCACCGATTACGCCACGGCCCACAGCGAAGGCCGCGAAGTGCCCCTCGATATTTTCCTCCCCCGGGTCCGTGTCTGGTTGTGCTGTTAGGTATTCATGCCGTGCGTAGTTTGCGCCCAAGAACGAGCTGGCGCTGCGGGACATTGAAATCAAGGCAAAGATCATTGACGTGTACCTATGGCTGTCGTACCGCTTCCCGGAGACCTTCAAGATGCAAGAGCAGGCCATCGACCTCAAGACCAAAGTAGTTGCGCTCATTGAGGAAGGCCTCGTGAACGTCACATACAGCAAAGAAAAGGAAAAGGCACAGTCCAAGTCACGGGGTGCGTGGAACGAAGACCGGACCAAGTTTATTCGCTTCGCCAACTAGAACTACAAAACATAGACTTCCATTACTTGAAAGTGGTGCCGAAGGGCAGGGTTTGGTATCAACGATAACTGTAGTATTTCAACCAGCCAAACAGACGAGAACAGCCGATCATGCTCTATTCCGGAGTGCCTCACTGTTCGACAACTGCTTGGAAGTGGTCGTGAAAGGTATCAGGTTCAACTGGTTAGATCGATGTTGCAGGGTGCTTGCTCAAAGGGCTCAAGGAATCGGTTTTCGTGAAGTCCCTGCGGGTGGAGAGTTGCGAACTCGCGGTCGCTTGCGGTGGGGTAGGTGTGGGTAGGACCTCAGACGAGGTTTCGGGGTGCAGAAGATGTGGAGCAATTCGTTGTAAAGGATCACACTATGGCTGGCGTCGAATTTGATGTTGTGCACGCCGCCACTGCTCGTGGGCGTTTTGCACGAGCCCATCTGGACGTGCGCAAGCATCCTAGCGATGTACCCTAGAAGCTTGGTGGGTGGCAGGCGCCGCCAAGAGCAGAAACAATTAATTCTTCAAGTCTGTGTCAAGAGTGAAGTCTTGGGGGATGACTGTGGAATTGCTATTCTTGCGGTGGTGCGCTTTGTTTTGGCTGCAGCTTAAAGCGAAAAACCGGTCGATTTGATCAGCTTTGGCTGGACTATGGCTCGCGCGCGGTGGAGATGCTCTTGGTGATTCCAACGACATGCAAGTGCATTAATGCGGTTACGGCCGCAAACCATGAAATTGCATTAGTCTTTAGCGTGGACTATTCCGAAAGCTGCAAAATGGCCAAAATTGTGGCCTCAGATGTCAACGACACTATGGGAAATCTTTTCGTTTGATGCCAGGGCATTTTCGTGCACGCACTCTTGGCGGCCTTCCGCGTCAGCAACGAGGCTTAAATGCATCAGGTATGCCCAACTTACCAGCAATGTCGCGGTTGTACCCCCGCAGCAGGGAACAAGTCCAGAGTGCCCATGGCGACATCGCAGCAGCTACCAGCTACGTACAATGGAGAGTCGCTCATGGGCCCATACCGTTTGTGCCGTTCGTCCTTCACAATAAGGCTGAGCATGGAGCTTAGATATTGGGATTTCCTGCCCAACGCTTCAGCTTTCTCTGGACATAAGCACCAGTCGAACGGCATTGAAGTAATATGCACCTATTTTGTTTCGTCAATGATAGCGAGGACTGTCGATTAACATTGTTAGTACTTGATTGCTACTTTGCATCGTAAATCCTAGTATCTGCATGCATAACCGCTTTGAGATTAAGGAAGAATGACAAAGCAGAAAGTAATTAATTCTTTTGGGATAAGGTTAAGATCTAAAATCCAATTCGCTGTATTCCGTTGGATTATCAGTAAATCGGCCATGACGACTCGCGTAGACGAACTACATGTTATTCGACGTTGTGACGATGCAACTTTTCCTCCGCTTTTGTTGTCGCCTTCCTAAGAGGAACATTCATTTTCGCATGATCTCGTCATTTAGATTTCGAGATGTAGTGAGCTTTGAATATTTAAGGATGACATATTAGAGCAGTGCTGCAAGTCCTCCACGCCTTCGAACCTGGGTCAATGGACCACCTCTTGGGCCGTCTACAGGATACCGGTGGTTTTTTATCATTCCCACGACCAAAAGACTTCGGTTAATGCATTGTACTAATCGACAAATGTGAAGTCTTTCGACCGAAGTCCAGGTTTAACAATGTGATGCGCACCATGTTTCAAAGCACCATTATAATATTGACGTCAATTTGTTCCAAATGTAATACATATTCGATACATGGGTTTAAATGTAGTCATTCTGGGGAGTAGTGTCCCCGTGCATAGGAGTGGCGTCCCCCGTGCACAACCTTGCCTCTTGCTCTCATATAAGGCACTGTACATATTACGCGTAGAGGCACATTTACTTCTTGGCCGGGCACGGGAGACTTGTAGTTTAAAACCTCGAGTCATCAAAATATACTGAAGACTGTGACGTGGGAAAATCATTTGGACAGCTTGGCCCACAGATAACATGCAATAATTACGCTGTTGGGAAGCAATAATCGGAATTAAACGGAAGAGGAAGGCATCCCGAACCCTAGCGCTGCATTTGGCCAAGTTCTCCAGCTGTAAAAAAGAGACTGGATTGGCCAAGCTTCAGCGCCGATTGCACTATAAATTAGGAATTAACTCGAACGCCAGATCCAGCCCCAGCTGGTTTTGTCAGGAATGCCAATTTCGCCGATCCTAGCAATTTGACTGGGACACCAGTATGAGGGTTCAGACCTTCGCCAAAGGTGCGGTCGAAGGCGAGTTTCAATGCAACATGCGTCTTGACCGAGATTATCAACGCGTAGGAGCCGGGCCCAGGGCACGGCTGCTTATGCCCAAACGACGACGCCAATCGATTCATATTTGAATTTGGTGTGTGCGTCAATGGTCGGTGTGTACATTAAAAGTTTTCTCGCCCTTGCGGCCGTCGCGTTTGCCATCCAAGATATTCCAGCTCAAGCATCTTCGACCGGAAATTTAGTCGACTGCGGCAACAACGGCGGCGGCTGGAACAACGGCGGCGGCTGGAACAACGGTGGTGGCTGGAACAACGGTGGTGGCTGGAACAACGGCGGTGGCTGGAACAACGGCGGTGGCTGGAACAACGGTGGTGGCTGGAACAACGGCGGTGGTTGGAACAAGCGTACACCCTGCCCAACACCAACAAAGGCGCCATGCCCGAACCCTGGTCCTCAGCCCGGCCCGAACCCTGGTCCGCAGCCCGGACCCAACCCCGGCCCGCAGCCTG
>JNBR01002424.1:0-56301 GCA_002081595.1 Achlya hypogyna
TTAGGTTGAGCTCGCTGACATGGACGTGCTTCTGCCAGTGCAGGATCGCTGCCACATTATGCCAGACGAGCACTGCCACCTACATTTGGTTCTTGTAGCTGGCAGAGTGTGCATGCTTAAATACTCTCGGACAGAAATGCTAACACCTATTTGGATCAAGAGTAGAAGCACTAAATCGTCTTAAGGCTAACTGTCGAGTACGTAGTATTGAGTAGGACGTCTCTCTTTGAACACCGCAGCCATGTGAACAAGAACAAGACGCTTTGGAGTCATCTTGCATCACAAGTGTGGCCAAAACGGAACTGGAGGGAACACCGCAAAGGGCGTTGCGCCATGTGGACACCCGGCCTTGGACAAAGTATCTAGCGCTCGTTATTTTCCTGTTTATTATATGTAAGAGGCAATCAAGTATCCGGTTTCTATCCGGATCCCCCAGCCCTGTGATTGGCTTGGGTCACACGATTTGGGGTCAACAGTTCGTGGGACTTCGCGATGCTGCCGTGGTCTCGGGATCTCCTCAAGCTGCGTACGACGGCGCGCGTGGCGTTGCTTCACATGGGCAGAGCAACTGCCCAAGAAACACAGGCCTTTACGGCTTCGAACGCGCGAACCCTGCAGCTTCCCAGCGCCACGGTTGCAATTGCGCCACTCGGCTATGGCAGCCCGGCGCTGTTGACTAAGGAGTCGACTCTGCTGCATCAACTCAAGGAGACGGTCTTGACGCACGGTAGCAACTTTGTGCAGACCAACTTTTGGTACACGACCCCTGAAAACGCGAATGCCGTATCGCTTACCCACGCTGCCGAACCAATTGCCCTGAATGAGCTCTTCGCCGAGGACAATGTCGCTCGGGGCAGCATTGTACTCTCGGCGCTGATCGACGATAAGATCGACGGCCCTGTTCTCCGTACGTATTCTTTTATAAAAGCCATGATATCATGCCACGGCTAGGTCCCGACGAGAAGCTGGCGCCAGCCGCCATTACGCACCAGATCGAACGTGTCCGCTGTGCGTTAGACGTTGAGACCATCGATATCGTCTTTCTCCGCCTCCCTCCGGAGCTGATTGCAACGTCGTCCAAGGCACTGCTACAGGGCGCGATGGGCGCCCTTGAAGAAGCGATTGCCGCCAAGCACATTCAAGGCTACGGCTTCGCTTTCCCGGCTGCGACCAACGCACATGTCATGGAAACCTTCATCCGCGACATACTTTTTGCCGACGATGTGTGGAAGAGTGGTTGCGTCGCGCTGCAAGTGCCCACGAACATCCAAGAAGGCCTTGACTTCGCCTTGCACAAGGAGAAGCAGATTGCGCTCATTGGCGAGCAGCCCCTCGACATGCGCGTGCTTGCAGGTGGAGATATGAAGCCGCTGCATTTGGCAGCCCCAAAGCCAAAACTCAGCGGCGAGGAAATCGCGGCAAAGCTCAAGGAAACGTTCGCCTTTGCGCTCAATGTCGAGCAAAAGTACCGCGATACTATCCACCCGGCGAATGCCACTACCGTGCCGTCGCCTGACGTACGTCCAACCGAATGACGCGAGTTGAGGCGCCGTGTAGGAGATCGCATGGGCGCATATCCTCGCGTATCAGCACGAGCAGTTTGACAACTTTGCCGAGTGGGTCTACATCCGAGAGACACAGATCCTGCCGCGCATCGAAGCCATCCTGGAAACACTCAATGGCATTGAGGCGACCAAGGAATTCTCGTTTGCGTACTCCTTCGCGATCCGCGACTTGCTCCGGTACTTCGACGCGTCCATTGAGGTACCCACGACCGAGGGTGACCGCCATTGGTTTAAACAGCTTTTGGTGCCGTAGATGATTGCAGCCAACCATGCCCAAGACGTGCACGACCAACTTAAGACGCTGGGTGTCCCAAGCAGCAGCCTCGAGGACGCTGCCGTGCGCGTCGCCTTATCCAGTAATGCGGACTGCGTCGTCTTGGCCGACGATTTCGCCTCGCGTCGGGCTCTCCTCGACGAAGCCAAGTTGCCGGCGGCCGTTATGGCTGCGATAATCGCCCACAGATGGGAGTAATCTAAACTAACATGATAATGCACTTCACTGCATTATTACGGCGCTGTCATCGTGCAATGCTTGTCCTTGGACTGCTCCCACTTGTGCGGGGACTCGACCCAGGAGCGGCTTTTCCTGGCCTCGAGGACGGAGGTGTCTCGTCAGGTAGCAGCGTATCCTTGAGGGTTTGGTAGGCTTGCTCCGTGAAGTGTGTTGTGGCCGTTTTCTTGGCAAGGAGGCGCTTCGTGGGCACAAGCGACAGCGTCGACAGCGACTTGCGCGGGCTCGCTGTACTGATTTGACCTTCCGCAACGCCTTGCTGGAAGTAGATCCGGTTGCAGTCGAGGTTGCTCTTGAGAACTTTGGCGCCCGGAAATACCTCCATCATAAGATTCCAAAGCGGCGTCACAATATAGTTGATAAAGTTGAGTTGCAGCGTAGCGATCTCCTTGTCGGTGTCCAAGTTGGCACGAAAGGCTGCAACTGGAAGCTCCTGGGCTCGCTCTTTGGCCGACAGAAGTGAAAATTCCTCCACAAGGCGGCGTGACCTGGGTCCACACGAGTCCGACCTAGGTCCAGTCGGTCCACATACCATTCCCACGCCACGTCGAACGGGTACGCTTGCGCGCCAATGTCTGCGGCGTGCAAGACACTTCCGATCACGTGTTTGACGTGGATCGGGTCCTCAACGTCGAAGACAAGTAGCTGCTTTTGGTCCCGGGCATGCTAACATAATACAATCGTAGTCATGTGGTCATGACAGCTTCGTACTGCATCCTCGAGTGCGTGGACGAGATCGAAGTGGGACTTCATGTCTGTTTGCAGAATGGCATCGATGATTATCTTGCGGATCGATTGAAACGCGACTTTGCACAAGCCCACGAGAATGTTGCACTTGGGGTCACCCAGAATGCGAAAAGTCTCCGCGGCATGGTGCTGTTCAAGCACCGAAATGTCGTTGTACATGATTGCAAGTGGGGAGCACACCGCGGTTTCAAATCCATTGTCCGTGCCTGGGTGTCCAATGTCGTGCGTGAGCGACGCTATAAGTAGTGCAAAAACGTGGATGGGCTAGGATTTAAGGTCAGCTTCTGATTGATGCCGACATCGCCGCACCTGAAGCAGCGAAAGCAACCTTGTGCGATTGAGCAAGGCATAGCAGCGCTGGAAGACGTCGACGCCGTGCCACCACGAGTGGTAGGGGTTATCACAGTACCCACTCGCAACGCGAGCCACAAAGTCGTGTCCAACTGCATGAGGTACCGAGAAAGTTTCAAAGAGCCCGATTTCCCGAAAGGCCTCAACCTAATCGCGGTCACTCGTCATTGTGACGCCGGTGCAAAGTCGTACACAAAGTTGACCGAGCTGATCGAATGCGCAAGTAAATATGTTGAACGAAAAGTCGTCAAAGGCATACTGAGCGCTGTTCCAGGTGGCGTGCAAGGTGCCTTTTAGCAACAATGTCGAAGTCTGGTCTGGACCAATCCACATCGAAACGCCGCGCTTGCGCTTGAGAGTTCGCATGAACTTGCCGATGGCTCGAAAGACAATCACATGCCAGTGTCGCTTTACGGCTCGAGGGTGGTTTTCTGTTTGTGAGTGCGTGCACAAGAGTGACGCCACGACGAGCGTGACCGAATCGCGCCTCTTCATGTGGTTCACGCCCTGGAGTACTTGGTGATATGCTGTCTCAAGGGCAGACCGGCGCAACGACGAGGCGATTTCTAAAGCGCTGTAAAGATGGTGTAACCTTCAATAAATACCATCACAAAATGCCGTGAGCATCTGGACGTCGGCGTCTTGAAATGGAATGATTGTGTCAAGTCGCGGTGCGGAGTCGGAAGGCGTCACTGTGAGCTTGTTAATCGCTTGGATCACGGCAATCATATCGTTGTCGTGCGTGATAACAGGCGCGCACAGGGCCGTCACCGTTGTGTAGTCCATGCGCTTGTCCGTCGCGGCGTTGAAGCGCGGGTCAGCGTAGCAATTGTCGACGCGCAGCACTTCACCCTAGCACAATTAAGAGACGTCAATACGAATCAACACGTGGACGACCGACCGTGCCAGCTACGTAGCCCGCAATGCCAACACCGTACGGAATGACCATGCGCTGCAAAACGGGATCGTACGAGACGCAGCACACCAACTCTCGCTTGACGCGATGACAGAGAAAGAGCGAGACGCGGTCGCAATTGAGCGCGGTCTTGGCAACGTCAACGATTTTGTGGATCATCCCATTGAGGTCATTGCCTACTATAGCGCTTGCTTACGGTTGGGAGTCAGAGGGGACAGTACATTCCGTCGCAATCGCGCGAACGACCTCGAGCATCGCCGAAGCCTTCCGCCCTGCAAGCATTGCCACCTCGTACAACTCCAGCTTGTGCAATGTGTGGCCGGCAATGGAAGCGATGAGCTCCAGGCTCATGACGTCACTATTCGTGAAGGCCGATGGCTTGTTGGCACACTGGAGCACCGCCACCGCGTTGTTGCTGGGGTCCAGTATCGGCACGCAGAGCATGTTTAACACGGGCGCGTCGTGGATAAAATAGTCCGAGTGAGGGTCGCACCGGGCGTCTGCTCTGACATCCTGAATAATAACCGACTCGCCGTGCTTAACCACAAAGCCCAGAATGCCTGTAGACGTGTGAGCTGCGAAGCGACTATACAAGCGACCTGTCTCGAGAGGGAGCTCAATACTAGCCGCAGATCGCGACACGCAGAGATGCAGCGTCTGCTTCTTGTGGCTTATGAGGAAAAGGGCGACATGCTCGACCTCGAGCACTTCGTACGTTCCCTCGACAATGCGCGAAAGCGCCTCGCCCGAATCGATCTCAACCGAGATTGAGCTCGCCACGGTGAAAAGTGTCTGATATTGCCGCACGAGCTTGAAGAGTTTGGCGTGGTGCTGCCGCAGTTCTAAAAGCCCAAGGTCCTTGCAGAAAGCTGCGTACTCGTCCCCACTCATCGCCGACAGTCGCTTCTCATCGAATGCGCCGGACTCCGCTATACTGTGATTTGAGCGCTACAAAGCTGCGAACCATACGTGTGCGGAGCGGCAAGTGGGAATGCTCGATGTCAGTGAGTCGCTGATGAAGCTCCATCTTGTGCACGGACGGCGACGCCGCCATCCTTCCTGAAGCGTTTTGCCTGAGTGATATGAGCAAGCAACACGGTATAAAACAGTACGTAAGAATTGTCGGAAGGGACCCGAGGCGGTTCAAGAGTCCAGGGTGTGCGTCCATCTTCTTGTCCGTGGGTGCGCGGCTGAGTCCACGGCTTTTCTTTCTTAAAGCCCCAGCAGTTCCGTCCGCATCTTGTGCTGGGGCTGCGTCGCCCTACATGCGTATGAGCTCCAGTAGCGATTTTTTCTCTCGACTGCAGTTTGCAGATGGTCCAAGTGAGGTAGAGGTTTTCTCTTGGGGCTTGGCTCTTTGTTCAACCCCTGATCTGATAGTTGTGAACGCCCTGTTGACTGTAGACGACGAAGAGGACTCGTCGATGGGCTCTGACTTATGCTCTTGGGGGGGCTCGGCTTCTGCGGTTCGACGTGCTTGGGTGGACATGTCGTGCTTGGTCGTAGCAGCTCCGTAGACGCAAAGGCGTTGACGACCCCAGGGTGGCCGTCACTTGGTGAAGCGACTGCACCCGGGATACTTGATCGCACCTCGTTTTCCTTTAATGCCGTTGAGATGGTCGGAGCACTCAATTTGTGTGCCTCCACGAGGCCCGTGGCAGAGGTCACCAGCGATGGTTGTGACAAGTCGTTGGATATCAGCTCACTATGTGCACTAGAACGGCGACTGCTAGAGTTGCCAGATTTGGAGACGCTGGCTCGGCGTTGCTCATTCGGCTGCTTTGAGACGCTGGCTCGGCGTTGCTCGTCGGGCTTTGATACGCTGCTTCGGCGTTGCTCGGTGGGCTTGGTCACACTTCCTCGAGGCACTTCATTTGCCGAGGCCTCTGATGTTCCTTCTTTGGTCGGGCTTGTCTCGGCAGCTTTATATGACCCTCTTCCAGGCTCATTGACTAGACATTTATTGGCGTCAACCAAGGCACTTGACGGGCCGCAATACCTCTCGGAAGAACCAACTTCGCCTCCATCGCGGCAACGTTCTATCGAGCTCCAGTTACGCGAAAGGGCTGCTATGAAACCCCCGGCGACATAACATCATATATATAGGTTAAGCATCCAACAATCCAACACGAGTGGCGATGCGGTAATTTGATGTTTGGGAGGACAAGCTCGGCAGGTTGAAGTCCTTTTTAGGCCTCTCTAAAAGACTATTTCCAATCAAAACATCTTTGAGTCGAAGTTAAGGTAATTGCAAGGGAACTGGAAGTTAAAGTCCGAAATGAGCGTGGAGTCGGTCGGCATCAAAATGGACTTGAACGACAGCTGGAACTCGCTCGAGGACATGGCTTGTCCTTACCCTCTCTTTGGGCCAAATGAGTATGAATACTTCAGGGCATCTCTTTCAAAGGCGATCGTACAACCTAAAGGCGTTTCCGGTGCTCGGAGTGTGCCCATGGTGGATTTCTGTGCATTCGATCGTGTTACGCGGTGCATCGGTTTTTGCAGGGTTTTGTCGGTTACACCTTCGAGACTCGATATGAAACGGGGCCTATAAAAAGGCAGCCGTTGCAACTATGGGTGGTCGGAGAAGTTAGAAAGGCGAGCGACTCAAAGGCCGCGCCGACTGCGGCATGAGCGCCAAGATATTCCAGATGCCATCGTCGAACGAGCTCTCGCCACGGAAGCGCACGGCATCCGATGTGGACGCAGCCCTGCCAAAGAAAAGCAAAGGTGTGGGCGACGGTCGGCTCGTGGCGCGTCGTCGCTGGAAAATGGTTCAGGGACATGTCTTGCTCTCGCGCTGGTCTGTGTGACGTATTGTGTGCGCTTTACTAGGGGTGTCATAGGCTGCGCAAGACAGTGGGCGTGAACAACCACCGCAAGTTCCGCAAGGCCCAGCAAACACTCATGGACTCGCTCTTGACATGCCAAGACGACGTTGTCGACGTCCTCATCAAGATTCGAGTCTGTCTGTTGCCTCTACGCTACTGATGGCAACCATAGGAACAATTTGTCTCATTTATGGACGCTGAAAACTGCTACGTGTACATTGCTACGACTCGCGGCGTCGTGGAGTTCGACGGTCAGTCTGTGTATCCGTCGACCCGCATTCGGACAGGGCTGCTCAAGGAAGCTTTTGAACGGGGGACGCCAATTCACGTTCCACTGGCGACGACATCTGAGCTCTACAAAGACGACCGCGACGGGCTCGAGGGTCTTGACGTTCGGGTACGAACCCGCGTTGTCTCTAGTACGACTAAGTTCTTGGTAGTCGTATTTGTGCATTCCACTCCAGAACGACGCCCGCGTCGTGGCTGTGGCTGAGATATTCAATTACCGCAAAGGCGTTCAGACTGCCATGGACTGGGTGCACTCGCTACAGAGCTCGGCTGACCAGGCAAACGACCTCACCGTTTTCAGTCGCTTTGTGGCGCAGATCGTCACGTCGCTCAATATCTCGTTCGACTGTGTGATACGGCGGCACTCATCGAGCGATGTGCTTGCCTCATCGTCCGACGAGGTTATCCAGCGAGCCGTGGGGCTCATCCACCGAATGATGCGCGTGGACTTCTGCCGCGTGTACTCGCTCGACGGAGACTCCAGCTCGCTCTGGTCGCGCTTCAGCCACGACCAGCCATCCATGAGCATCGCCGTCGGGCAAGGTATTGTTGGTGCCGTCGCAGCGTCGGGAAAAGCCGTGCATCTTCCCGACGCGGCGTCGGATGCAAGCTGGGAACCCGGCGTCGACAATACGCAGGACATCGACGTGCGCTCACTCTTGTGCACGCCGATATGCGGTCCCGACGGCAACGTCAACGGCGTCTTGCAGCTTCTCAACCGCTGCGGTGAAGCTGGCTTCACCCCCGTGGACACGGCCATTTGCGAGGCCCTGTGCACGCACATGGGCGTCGAAATCTACAACGCCGACCTCCGCGCTGCGATCTCCAAGGCCCAAGTGAAAGCGCAGACGCTGCTTGACCTCTCCACGATCCTCTTCCAAGAGTCGGACATCAACGTGATCGTGCGTGCCATTGTCGCCACCGTACAACGCCCTCTGGGCGCCGCTATCGTTCGTATCTACGTCGTTGACCGAGAGACGCATGAGCTCGTGCTCTGCGAAGACAGCAAGCCGCGACGGCCTATGGCCTCAGGTACCCGGACTCTTCAATGTTTCCAACGACCGGGCGTAGGGATCTTGGGGCACGTCGTGGCCTCTGGTGCGACAATGAACATCCATAATGTGCACACGGACGCTCGGGTGCAAGTTGACTGGCGCGCCGAGTACGCGGCAGAGCGAGCACAACTTCTCGTGCCCATCAAAGACGCTTCGGGTTATGTCCTCGGGGTCGTTGAGATGGTCAGCAAGAGCGCCGACGCGCCCAAGAACTACTTTGACCATGAAGACGAAGCACTCGCAGTTGGCCTCGCGTACTACTTGGCAATCGCATTCAACAACGCGATCTCAGCCCGCGCCGCCGTGCGCCGCAGCGACGCGCTCATCAAGATGCTGCACGTCGTGTCGTCGAGCACGGAGCTCAGCTCGGTCTTCGAGGAGGTCATTACGGCAACCCGCGAGGTATGTGAAGACGAGGGTCAGCGTCTCACAAGCGTAGATTTTGGACGCGGAGCACGTCATGCTCTTTTTGGTGAACCACATCGACAACACACTCACGAGCCGCGGCTGCACCAAGACCAAGGGCTGCGTGCTCAACATGGACCAAGGCATACCCGGCGAAGTGGCGGCCACAGGCACGCCCGTGCTTCTCTCCGAGTCGACGCCACACCCCAAGTTCGACGCGACACTCGACGCACTTCTCGGCATCACGACGCGGTCGCTGCTCTGCGTGCCCGTCGTGTCTCGCGAGAAGATCATTGCGGTGCTGCAAGTGGTCAACAAGCGCCTCGCGCCATCCTTCCACAGCGACGACGTGCAGCTTCTCAAGGCCGTCTGCGTCGAGATCTCTTCCGTGAGTCCACGCGGCTGCCCGCCGGCTGACCCGCACTAGGTCATCGAGAGGCGGTCGCTGGAGCTGCTCTTCCACGACGAAGAGCATCCAGAAACGGAGCTGCAGAAAGTCACGTCCGACTTCCTCGCGCAGTTCACCGACGTCCACCGGCCATCCGTCGTCGGTTCGTCGCCACAGCCGGCGCCGTCGGGGGCCATTCCTAAGGCACCGGACGTCGATGCGCTCGCAGCCGTGTCGAGCTGGGCGCTCAACCCGTTCGCCCTCGCCAACGATGCGCTCATCGACCACACGCGGGCCATGTTTGTGGGCTTTCATTTACTCGAGCATTTTCGCATCCCCGCCAAGACCTTCACGCGCTTCATCCTGTCGGTCCGGGAGCAGTACCGCAACGTAGCGTACCACAACTTTCTACACGCGTTCACGACGTTGCACATGACGTTTCTCACGGTACTGGCGCAGGCGACATCGCCCAAGACGAACGGACTGCTGGAGCTGCGCGACATCCTCGCGCTCTTTGTGGGCGCCGTCTGCCACGACATCAACCACAACGGGCGCACGAACGAGTTCCACATCAAGGCCAAGACGTCGACGGCGATGCTGTACAACGATCAGAGCGTACTCGAAAACATGCATGCTGCGCACTGCTTCGACACGCTGCGGCGCCCTGGCATGAACATCCTCGAGCACCTGAGCAGCCCCGACTACATCTTCGTGCGCAAGAGCATCATCCGCGTCATCCTCGCCACCGACATGCACTACCATAGCAACATGGTCAAGCAGCTCCACGAGCGCTTTAAGCACGGCGTCTTTCAGCCCGAAAGCGAGGCCGACCGCGAGCTGCTGCTGAACGCCATTGTGCACAGCGCCGACATCGCCAACCCGACGCTGCCCACAGCCATCCACGTGCAGTGGACCGAGGCGCTCATGGTCGAGTTCAACGAGCAGTACGATGAAGAGATAGCTCTCGGGCTCAGTCCCAGCGGCTTCATGAGCACCAAAACGAATTCGCCCGACCACGCCCGTATGAGTCTCGCCTTCATCGATTCGTGTGTGTTCCCGCTGTGGAGCATCATGCACGACTTTCTCGATGGCCTCGGCGGCTGCGTCGAGAATCTTCACCGCAACCGCGAGTACTGGGTCAGCAAATGCAGCGGATAGACAGCCTCGTAACATGAATGTGTTCATTTCTTCTTGGTGGTCTGGAAGCCACCGAAGCCCATCATGGCCATCATGGCCTCCTCGTCCTCCGTCGCGAAGACGTCCACGGGGGCAGGCGCCGCGGCCTGTTGTTTCTTGGCTTCTTTCTTGAGCTTCTTCTTGAGGTTTGCTTCGGCATCCATCTCGGCGAGCTTTTTCTCGTAGGCTATGCGTCGTGTGAGAGCGGCTCCGACAAAAACCACTGACCTTCGACGGCGTCTGGCTTCTTGGCCACCGACGGATCCCATTTCCGCTTGGACGCCATGTTCAAACGCTCCTTTACGGCTTCCACGCCGACCTTTTCAACTCGCATACTGAAGCCCAAGCGCCGCAAATCTACGGTGCGAAGGAGAAGGATAGCCAGTGGCTCCGACGGACGTACGGCGCTTCCCATTGATGTGGTCGATGTACGACACCGAGTCCTTGAGGGTCACTTCGCAGACTTCGCAGAAGTAGCCCGTGGCTTTGGCCGTGTCGTCGGTCGGCTTCAAGACCACAGTTTTGCCAACGTTCTCTTCAAGCTCGACTTGCTTGGTGCGCGCCTGGTTCTTGTCAGCAACAACGTGCTCATGAGTGACATACCTTGAGAAAGGCCCGAGCAGAGCCTATGGGCCCGGCGGCACCTTCTGGTGCGGCTTGGAATTCTTCGCGCTGCGAAACAGCCTTGGTCGACTTGCTCTCGGTCTCAAGGAGGCCATTCGCACGCAGAGCCGCCTTTTGCGCGAAAAACGCCTTGTCCCACGTCCGTCGGGTCACGTTAGCAACGCCCTTCTTCTCCTACGGCCTCGATGCTGAGCGCGCGGGTGTCTCCCTCATGCGACTCACCGCCATTCCTTCCGTCGCGAAGAAATTTCGCCGCCCGAGCTCTGTGGTATTAATTTAAATCGGCGTTAAAAAAGAGCGATGGTCGAGTAAAAGGAACGTTTAAACACGTTTTATACCTTGACATCGAGGGCCAGTATGCCAAACATATCCTTCTTTCCGCAAGGCTCGAGATAAAGCCACCAACAAGGCGTAGTCACTCGTCCTTAATGTAAACAGGTGCAATGCTCGTGTAATTTGATGCCTGTGGTGCAAATGTGTACTGTCAGGTATAAGTCCCTGTATTAACGCAAAGTTTTACCTTTCTTGGTCAATAATTAGTACCTAGGTTAAAGTGGTGAATGTAGGTCATGGCTGCCGCCATAGAAAATCCCGTTGGGTTCATTTCCATTTTCGTCTCCGAAAGCAGCCAAAAAGATGGGCTTCATGCACCAGAGCCAGCGTGTGATGACGCCGATCTCGCAGGTCCGCCTCACAAACGTGGCCGTCGTACGCCTCAAGAAGAACGGTCAACGGTTCGAGGTCGCATGCTACAAGAACAAAGTCGTCAACTGGCGCAATGGAGTCGAGACCAACTTCGATGAGGTCCTCCAGTCCCAGTCCATCTTCGAGAACGTCTCGCGGGTACATCCTTCCACCTGTGTTCTACCTCACACAGGAAGCGTAGGGCAAGAAAGCTAACAATCTTATGGCTGTGTTTGGCACCGAAGACGTCATCGAGATCGCCAAGATCATCATTGCCAAGGGTGAGCTCCAGGTCTCCGATGGCGAGCGCGCGGCCCATAACGAAAGGTATATCAAAGGCGACATTGTGAGGCGTCATGCATGAACATACACTTGGTTCTAGCGTCTACCAAGAGATCGCAACGATAGTGGCGGAGAAGTGCGTGAACCCGGAGTCCAACCGCCCTTATCCTGTACGCGCCGACATATTGGACATGATTGACATCTATCGTTTGTATTTAGTTCACGGTCATTGAACGCGCCATGAAGGAAATGCATTACGCGCTCATTCCGAATCGGTCTGCCAAGCAGCAGGCGCTTGAGGTCATCAAGAAGTTGAAGAACCATATGCCCATCACGCGCGCCAAAATGAAGGTCCAGGTCACCGTGTCGCCGTCGGGTACGCTTGTTAGAGCCTCCATCATGTATTGACGAGGCCTTCAGATGAGACCGAGACCAAGGCCTTCCTCGAACAACAGGAAGCCATCATCGTCGAGCAGCGCGGCGGAGACGTCCTCCGTATCACGTGCCAGATTGACCCGAGCGCGTACCGCCACCTCGACCAATTTGTGAACCCCAAGGGCAACAAAGGTTTGTGTACTCCGATAGGCATGAAGGGTTCACACTGTTTCAGATGCTTCGCGGTCCCTCGAGGTGCTCGATCTAAACTGCCACGAACAGGGTGAACACACGATCGACGACGAAATCTCCAAGAAGACGGAGCGTCTCACGCTGGACGTGCCGCAGGCTGCCCCTGCCTTCGTGGCCGCAGCGGCGCCGGTGACCGAAGCCAAGAAGGCGGGGCGCCCTTGCAGCACGTGCGGCGGCGATTTCCCCGACACGGCCAAGTATCGCGAGCACTTCCGCTCCGAATGGCACCGGTACAACCTTAAGCTCAAGTCCAAAGGCCGTCCGCTCGTGGACGAAGCTGCGTTCCTCGCGATCGACCCCGCGGACGTCCAGAAGGTCTACGATGCGCTCGAATAATAGCCGAATATACACAAGTTAAGCGGTCGTGGCTGCGTCGTCGAGTGCTTCTGGGAGCATAAATACCTTGGGCTTGTCGAAGACCTTGATGGCAGCCTCGATTTCCTGCATTTTCGCCTCGAGCGCGTCTTTGCGGCGAATTTGACTCGGCGTCTCGATGCGCAGCGGCAACATGTTCATCTGCCGGCGGGTAGCTTCGTAATGTACGCTGCGAAAGTGTTAAGGAACTTCGGGTGCCATCGAGTCGAAGCGATGCATCAGGGGGTGGAAGGATATTGTCTCGAAGAGTCGTAAGCGTCTCGAGCCTATCTTCCTCGGGCATCAACACCATGCCCGGTGGGCAGTCGGGGTCGGGCAAGCTGGTCCGCCGGTCCTCCTCTTCCTTGGCCCACTACCATGCGCGACAATTAGCCCACGAGCACGTGCACCAAGCAGACAGCAGCTTTTCGCTCACGGAGGTAGCTTGGGACCTCACCAAAGCTCTGGTGTCTTCGTGACTCGATTTCCCAGCGCTCGGCCGCTGTAAGCTCGGGCTTCTTCGGGGCCTTCTGAATCACCTCCCATGCATTGGAATTGACAAAGTCGACCTTTTGTCGGTTTTGCAGCGCTTTGAGCTGCCGTTCCCGCTCCTGAAGCTCACTCTGTGTTGGCACGCGGGCTTTGTTGTATTCACGGCGGTGCATGCCATACCGCGTCGTGCGTTGACTCGCAGCATCTGACGTACCATCGTCGCTACGCGAACCCATAGAGCTTCCAGCCCGCGACGCAGCTCTCTCGAAGCGTTTGATCTTGAAGCTCTCGGAGGCGGCTTTCGCTTGCGCTTTGGCCTCTTCCTCTTCTTTCTTCGCTAGCTGTTCTCGCTGCTTGCGCTGAATCAGTTTCCGATTTTCCTTGACGAAGTCCCGCGGAGCAACACCCCGCTTGATCATGTCCTCGCGGTAGCCCGTGCTCGGGCGCAGCGCTGCCGCAACGCCCGACGAGTCGTTCGTCCTCGCAACCCGCCACGTCGCCATCGTCGTTCCGATTTGACCGCAATACAAAGATGCTGTGTGCGAATCCTGTCCGGATGTCATTTTGTCTTATCCGGAGAGCGCTGTGATTGGGCATAATTTGGCGGGCAGTGATTGGCCAAACCGCTTAACCGGCAATGGTTGGTGGGTTTTGATCTTTTGGGCCGAGTGGTTGCTCCATTTTCAGCTCTCCGGGCGGACGTACGACCATGGGGAAGAAAGAACGCATGCAGGCGGTCGGGCGCGTTGGCGGCAAGGCCAAAGGCGGCAGCGCCAAGGCCGGGAAGGCTTCTTCCTTCAGCCGTAGCAAGGGCAACGCCTTTGACGTGCAGAAAAACTCGCGCTCCAAGTACGAGGTGCTCGGGAAGCGCGTCAAGGGTCAAGGTCGCAACGTGGCCCAAGCGCGCGCTCAGGCTGAGGAGCGCCGCCGACAGACGCTTCTAAAGCAATTCCAGTCGCGCAAGAAGAATAATGAGTTCAAGGATCGCCGTCTTGGCGAGCAGAGTGCAGACATGTCGCTTGAGGACAAGATGCTCGCACGATTTCAAACGGAGCGCAAGAAGCAGTACCAGCAACAGCGCAATGCATCCAAGTTCAACCTGAACGAAGACGATGATCGCGACGAGGAGTTCCTCACGCATCGCGGCCAGAAGATCGACGATTACGACAACTTCGACGGCCCTGAAGGCAGCGACATGGACGAGGAGGACCGCGCTTTCGAGAACAAGCTTGGGCGCGAAATGGTCAACCAGCTGCACTTTGGCGGTGGTGCTGCGGACGCGGCCGACGAACCCGCCAAGAAGAAGACGCATGAGGAGATTATGCACGAGGTCATGATGAAGTCCAAAATGTACAAGGCGGAAAAGCAAAAGAACAAAGCGACTCAGGACGAGACGACCGAGGTGCTCGATGCCGAGTTCGCTGATTTCCAAAAGATGCTTTCGTTCCGACCCAAGAAGGCCGACCGCACGCCCGAGGCCCGTGGCGAGCTCGACGAGTTCGATAAGATGGCGCGGCTGCTCTCGCTCGAGGCCAAGGCCAAGGCCTCGGAGCGCAAACTCACGCCCGAAGAGATTGCCAAGAAGGAACACGAGAAGCTCGCCGAGCTCGAGAAGCAGCGCGTCGCGCGCATGAACGGCGAGGACGACAGCGACGCCGAGGCCCCGGCCAAGGCCAAGAAGGGCGGCAAGAAGCAGCCCAAGTTCATTCTGATGCGCCCGCCGCCCGCCACGGACGACGCGCTCACGGACGACTATGAGATCGACCAGCAGTTCAACCAGGACAACGCCAGTGACGACGACGAGGAGGGCGATGATGCCCGCGACGGCGAAGGTGACGATGGCGACGACGACGACGATGACGACGACCTCGAGGAAGACGACGAGGAGGATGCCGAGGATGACGATGCCATGGAGGACGAAAATGACGACGAGGATGAGGACGAGGAAGTGGACGAGGAGGCCCTGGCGCGGGCACAGAAGAAGCGCGAGGACGCGGCCAAGGAGATCCCGTACGTGCTCGAGTGCCCGACGACGCCGGCGGAGCTGGCCGAGCTCTTCACCCAGTACGGTCGCACGGCCGAGGACCGCAACACGATCGTGGACCGCCTGCGCAAGTACTACTCGCCCAAGCTGAGTGCGGCCAACCAGGCGTTGACCAAGAAGCTTCTTGCGGTGCTGGTGCGGCAGTACCTCAAGTATGCCGCTAATTACGACCGCCACGGTGCCGACCTCGCGCACCTCGCCGTGCACATCTTCCATGCTGCTCAGGACCTCCCGGACGCGGCTGGCGCACTCTTCCGCGACTACCTCGCGGCGCTACAAAAGAAGCTCGAGAAGAAGAAGACGGTGGGCTGGCCCGACATGCGCGACCTGTTGCTTTTCCGCGTCGCACTTAACGTGTTCCCGGCGACCGACCTCCGCCACAACGTCGTGACGCCCATTGAGCTGCTCGTGGGCCAAGCGCTCGCCAAAGCGCCCGTGGCGTCGGTCGCCGACGTTCGCGCCGCGCTGTTCTGCGTTGGTCTCTCGCTGCACGCGACCAAGGGCAAGCGCAAGTTTGCACCCGAGGCGGTCCACGCGCTCACGACGCTTGTGGCGCTCCTGGCAGACGCCGATAGCGACTGGTGGCGCGACGCCGTCGCCGCGTGGGTTGCCGAGCACCCGGAGGACGCGTTTCCTGCAGTGCCCCTGCATACGCCACTTGGAAACGAAGCAATGTCGGCTGCGCTCTTTCATGGCACACTCACACTTGTGGAGGCCGCGGCGACGCAGTACGCGGCGCTGCCGTCGGTGCACGAACTTTTCCACCCTATCGAACGGCTGCTTGTCGCGCTGAAGAAACGCCTGCCCAAGTCGAACGGCCGCGTGGAGAAAACCATCGCGCACCTGCGGGCCACGAGTACGGCTTCGCTCGAGACGCGCAAGCCGCTTCGCCTGCAGACGTTCGCGCCCACGGTGTTGCCGACCTTTGTGCCGAAGTTCGACGAGAACTACGCCATGCGCAAGGACAAGACGGCTGACCGTGACAAAGCGCAGCTCAAGCAGCTGCAGCGCCAGGTCAAGCGCGAGCGCAAGGGCGCAAGTCGCGAGCTCCGGCGCGACGCGGCCTTCCTCGCGCGTCAGCGCCAGGAAGAGCATGCGTCCTGGCAGAAGGAGAAGGGCGAGAAGCAGCGGGAGATCCGCGCGTGGATGGAGCAACAAAACGCCACCTTCAACCAGCAGGTCCGCAAGGGCGGCGGGCTGCTCAAGGGCGGCGGCGCTGGCCTCGCCAAGAAGGCCCGCGTTAGTAAAAAGTAGAGAAATTATAATGAGTTGGTTTATAGACAAGGTGTACACAGATCTACGGACCCAGATGAATAACGCATTTTAACGCGTTTTTAGGGCTCGGAGGAATGGGTTAAACTCGTCTATTGTGCCTGGTGTCGCCGTCGACGAAGGTTCTTTCGAACGCGCCGGGAGATCGCATGGGGCGTCAGGAACGAAGCCCAGTCAGTGTCGTGGCCATTGCCGTGGCCGCAGATCCAGTGTCTTGTGGGGGGACGGGGCCGCGGGGAGGTCATGATTCGGTGCGCCCCGAGCACGGGCTGTCGGATTGGAGACGTAGACAGCTGCTGTGTTACGGCCGACGGCGCGGTCACGATTGACGAGGCGCTGATCGAGGCTGTCGAATCAACACGTCGCCTGTCTGGTCGCGAAAGAGCGAGCTGGTAGCGCCGGGGCCAAGGTCCAGGCCACGAACGCCCCCCAGGCTGGCTCGTCCAAGAGAGAACTGCACGCAGTTCAAACCGCGGCTGGGGCACCGTGGGACGTACGAGCGGGCAGACGGATCCTGGAAACGTGCGCCGATTGGGGGGTGGCCAGTTTGCGAGAACTGTCAAGGTGCCGGCAGCAACTCCGAGGAGTAACAACGACGGCCACGAAAGGTACCCCGGTAGTCAACGCAGCCGCCGGTTGCCCGCAGGCAGGCTTGGTCTATGCAGACAACGACGCAGATAGGGAGAGCGGGAGGACCTGCACGGGTGCGTCCGTGAATGACAGACCGGCTTGGCGCGTTACAGGCGTGGTACGGTCATTACCTCACGCGCCCCGATGGCTGCGCAGCTGCGCCTGTTCATGGAGGCGTGCACGAAGTATATCCCAATATTCCACCAGCGTTTGCATCCATGAGGGCGCTCTTCGCAGCAGTCTTCCTGGTGCTGGTATTAGCCGCGCACGCAGAGATCATCGTTTTGCATAACACCTCAGTGCCCACGACCAGCGCGCCAACGACCGCGGTGCCCACAAAGACGCCGGAGCCGACGCCGGCCAACACGACGGTGGCGCCAACCCCAACGCCGACCAACGCCACGACGGCACCACCGACCACGACGCCTCCGCCTACCACAACGCTGCCGCCGACGCTACCGCCCACAACAGCTACGCCCGAGCCAACTCCCGAGCCGACGCCAGCGCCAACGCCCGAGCCACCGACGATCGTGCGCACGACGACCTCACTGCCGACGGTGCGGCCGACGCCCAAGCCAGACGAAGGCAGCGACACGACAACGTACGTGATCATCGGTGTCTGCGTCGGCCTCGTGCTCATCGTGGGCCTCGTGCTCGCTGTGCTCCTCGGGCGGAGCCGGCCGCGCATGAGCGAGTACGAGTTCGACAAGAAGTCGGGACTGAGCCCCTTCGACACCTTTCACACGGGAAACGTCGTGACGCTCTCTGGGCGGCTCACAGCGCAGTACGATATGACGCCTTTCGGCAACCCCGCGTTTGACGTCGTCGAGCCGCCGCCGACAGCGTACGCGATGCCGCAGTACGACTACCCGGCGTCCGCGTATACAGCGTCGTACGTGGCCCAGCCGCCGCCACCGCACGAGGCGAGCTTCTCGGCCGACAGCGGGTACTCGCACATCCCGTCGTTCCAAACGGACTCGGACATCTTCGACTCGCAGTACAGTTTGCACAGCACGAGCGACATTGGGTACGCGAGCGATTCGTTCAGTGACACTAGCAGCGACTACCGCTATTCGCAGTCGTGCGAAATCTAAGATAGGAACATGCATCGGGCGACGGAAGCTCCTTTACATTTGTGCACACGCAGACTTAAACGCGCGTGAAGTGCGCGTCGGCGTTGCCCACGACGCTGCACTTCTCGACCTTGAGCGCGTGCTCCAGGCGGTCCGTGGACGCAACGACCACCTGCGCGTTCTTCATGGCGGCAGCGACGGACGCGACGAGGAAACCCGCGGGGACCTCCGACATAGCGATCTTGTCGTCGGACGTCAACTTGACCCTAGCCACTCGAAAATAAGAGGTGAAGGCGGCAGATCCAGGTTGTACGAAGACGCCAACTCTTGGGCCTTCTTGAGGATATCGCCGTGGGTGAGGAGCGTGCCGCGCGTGGGCTGCTGGCCCTTGTTGCCTAAGCAAGCATGAGCGACACTCGGGAGAAATGCTGTTCTACTCGTGTACGGAATGACGGCAGCCGTGGCCTCGTTGATGAGGCTGCGGCGTTCCTTGATGACGTGCGGCTCGGGTGCGTTGAGAAGGATGTGCTGAAACTGGTACACACCGTCCGTCTCATCGACGGACGTCGTGATGAGCAGCTCAAAAGGGCTCTTGCGAGGCTGCTCGTCAAAGACCTTCTGCGCAACGGAAGCATGGTTGCGGCCGCCGATCTTGTTTTCAAAGAGAAGGGCCGACGCCTTCGAGTCCTTGATGACGTAGGCGAGTTCCTCAGGAGTCGAAATCTCGCGGTCAATCGACGCGACCGTGAGGCCAGCCTTAGCAGCGGCAAACTGCGCGACAACATGTTCCGTGTTGTTGGGCAACCAAAGAGCAATCGTATCACCGTACTTGAGGTTAAGATCGATGAAGCCATTGGCAAGCTCGTCGACGTACTTGTTCAGCTCCACATAACTGAGGCGGAGGTCAGCGTCGCGCTCGCCGCTAGAGAAGACGCGAAGAGCCTCACGGTGCGGCAGCGAGGCCACGGCCGTGTCGAGGGTAGCGCCGATCGTTGCAACCGAACGGCTGAGCGGAATGGAGACGCGGAGGCCACGCGACAGGAGGTGGTTCATGGTGCTGATTGCCGCTAATCCAAAGTCCCCTCGGAACTCTCGGCAGCTGATATCAGCTTTCGCAGGCACTCGGGTTTTGTGGTGCGAGATGCATTCGCTTATCCGGTCTTTCCGGATACGCTTACTGCCGCCCGTGGATTGGACAAAAAGGAGCCAATCCCTGCATTGCTTTCTGTTGTTGCGGCGAATGATGATGCGCGCCGACTAATCACCGACTAAACAGTCCAACGACTAACCCGTAGTGTCCTGAGGCAGTGCCAGGCAATCGCGCTGCAATGCGATCCCGGCAGCCACCACACTCCAGTCCCGCTCGTTACTAGCGCGACGAATTTACGCGCTGGCGGCTGCGTTCATTGAGGGAGGCAACTGAGTGTTAGCTTCCGAAATGCTTAGTTGATAGCAATTTAGTCGGTAGCCGCATTTAGTCGATTGCGTTCCAATGTTCCACCGAGTGGTCGCGCTCCGCCGCGTTGCGGGAACCCGCGCGTATGGCGAGAACAAGAAGGTCTTCCTGCGCAAGCTCAAGCAGCTCAAGGCTATTGACAGTGCGGAGCTTCTGCCGCCCAGTCTCTTTGAGAACCGTGTCGTGCTAGTGCGTTGGTGTCTTTCGAGACCGCGATTTCTCATGGTCACGTAGGTGACCAACACAGCATCCAAGTGCGGATTCACCCCGCAACTGGCTTCGATGCAGAAGCTTCATGCGCAAATGAAGGACCGCGGCCTCACAGTCCTTGCGGTGCCGTCCAACGACTTTGGAGGCCAAGAGGTACCTTGCAGTAGTTCGCGGGGCACAGACTAAGATCTACGACAGCCTGGTGACGAGAAGGAGGTCGAAGCTTTCTACCGCACCGAGTACAAGGTCGAATTCCCCATCTCGCAAAAGGTTAAGGTGCTCGGGGCGGAGGCGCACCCGTTCTTCGCCGCGCTCGAAGAGCACTACACGTCCGAAGTCGCGCCCACGTTAGTTCCCTACCGAGCCGCCAGAGGCTCACACTTCATTAGATGGAACTTCGACAAGTTTATCATCGACCACCTCGGCGACTTGCGAGCCGTGTACCCGAATGACGTGGACCCACTCGAGCCGGAAGTCGTCGAGATGCTCGCCAACCTCCTCGACGCGCTACCCCAAAACAAGGCCGCGGAGGTGCCGTCGCCCTCGGCGGTATGAAGTCATTGAGCCGCCAACTACTCAAGTTCAAAGCAACAATGTGTTTTTCACTCAGTACGGCAAGGGTTGCTCGCAGGCGCGGAAGCTTGGTGGCTCCTTCACGGCGGCCTGGCCGTCGTCGATGGTTGTTTCGGCGTCGTAGAGTTCGAGGTGGATGTCTGCCTCGACGACGTACGTGATGCTTTCGATCTCCCTACGGTGGCGGTGAACTCCAGTCGCCGGCAACGCACACCGGCGGGCTCGTCGGGCGATCTTGTGCACGTCGCGCACGGCCAGGTCCGGACTCACGACGATGGCGACATCCAGGAAGGTGCCAAAGCCCGAGCCTGTGGCGCCGGACGCGAACGTGACGTCATCGCGTTGGACCCAATGCGCGTTTACGTGGGTGATGCCTTGCACCTCGGGCAGCTTGCGCACGGCGTGGAGCACATCGCGCTTGATCTCGCGGTACGGGCGCAGTGTCTCGGCCGGCGTCACCGACCCCCAGTTGGCGCCGTCGCGCTCGTCTGTGGACACGTGAGCTAAGCTGAGCAGTATGGAAGCGTGACGTACTGTGGGCAACATCAATATGCACGAGCACTTCGGACACGTCGGGCAGCTGTCGCAGAATTTCCGCCTTGACACGCGCGGCCACCTAGATCCGAAGATGAGCTGCTGGGGCCGCGTGGGAAGCACCTGCTGCGCTGCTGACACGCTCGTGCGCGGATGTACCTAACGCTACGGTGAGTGCAACGGCGGGCGACAACAGCGGACATTGGCCCGAAGGTCCACCATCGTGTACGGCCCCATGCGGCGGGCGCGGACGTTGCTCACGGACACGACGTCTTCGACGTTGCTGGACTAGAAGGCAGTGAGCGGGCGTCGGCGCTACGGCACCTGCCGTGACTTTCAAGAGCTTGAGGATGTCGTCTTCGACGCTCTTGTCGGTGAGTTCGCGCACGCTGCGCTAGCTCGTTGGGGGTGGGCGGATGGATGAGATTGTGTACCTGTCGAGGCAAATGTCCACGCCCGTCTTGGCGATCATGCACGACACAATGGCGCCAGCGACTAGCAATGGAAGGTCAGAGGAAGCGCCGGGGAGGACCAATGTACGAGGATCGACAAGGGGGACGCCGGCCAAAGTGCCGCAGATGCCGCCTTCAGGGCATCAAGCAAGACGCTGGCGCGGTGACTCACCTAGGGCAATGACGGACGAAATGGCGTCCGAACGATGATGCCAGGCATTGGCAATGAGCACCTAATTCGCTGCCCGTGAGCCAGGATCAATCAATGGGCACTGGCACCTTGCTGTTGGCCTGCTTTCCGATGCGCACGGTGGCGTGGTAAAGTGCTTCCTTGGCGGCGATGGACGCAAGCGCGGCGCCAGCGGCAATGCCCCACTGCGTCCTTGCGTCCAGGTCTATCGCATCCGTGCTTGTGCATATCCTCAGGGAGTGATCGGTACTTGTCAAGAACGAGAGATCAACTATGTCGTCGAGGTGGCTAGTGTGCTCGGCGGCAACGAGGGCTTCCTGTACTGCCTGTGCAGCCTCCCAGGTTACGGGGCTGCCCGCTAAGATGACGCCGGCTTCGTGCAGCGTTTGTACAGCCTCCCAGCCCATACTGACGCCGGCTGCTGTGAGGATTGCTCCGACGGTGAGGGATCCGACAGCTTCAAACTTGCCATAGCCGTATGGGTGGTTGTCATCTGGTGGCAATCGCGCGACCTTGACGCTCCAGAGCGTCACAAAATCCGAGAGAAGGTCGGAGAGCGAGTGGGCAGCGTCGGCTACGAGCGCTGACGAGTTGACGGCGGTTCCCACGATGCCTTTGCAACCCGCCATGGCGATGTTAACGTACATGCCGACCCGGGTGATCTTGAGCGCATCGTCACCGTTCTGCAGGTCATGGCTTACGTGGCTGTGAGCGCGCAAGCCCAACGATGGGCGAAGTCGCTGGACACCGCGGCGCACAGAGAGCATGGCGGCGTCGAAGATTGGGAATCCGCCGCTGATTGGTCCAAATCATGGTTTTCCAATTTTCCACTTGATTTAAGTATGTGCATAGACATTGCAAGTCGAAAGCGTGGCGCGAGCCAATCACATCCGCGGCGAACGACGTTGAACGTTCGGGGTTGAAGGCAACCGCAAGCCGGCGCGCGGTCGACAGCCGGCGGCTCTGCGATACGGGCCCCAGTACACTCGAGCCCATGTCGTGCTTGCAAGGCGAGGCTCAGTCGTCGACGCACTACGTGGCTGGCTCCCAACCCGCGCCTCGTAGAAACCCTCGGCCTCCGCAGCGAGCGGCAACTGCTACGGTGTTTCATCGCCTTGATCGCTTGACACCACAGGAAATTTCGACCTAGGCATGCAGTCGCATGCACCTCTGGAGGATTGCAGGTGAACGCGTTGAAGGAATACAACAGATGAGACCGACCGCCCTGACGTGAGTGGCAGCGAGCAGCAGAGGCCGCTCTGGCGTGTGGCTGCCGCAAATGTAGAGGAAGGAAACCCCTTGCAAACAACTTGTATACAAGGTGGACTTGCGTACTGCAATACAACCACATACACCAAGTGCATATTTGCCTTGCGATCAGTGGAAGTAACGCGGACGCGCGGGGGTCGACTTGATGTCGTTGCAAGCTGGTGCCCACGGTTCAAAAGCAAAGAATCGACAAACAAAAGCACTGATGGACGGCTTGACATGCAGTGGTTCAATGCCTTTTTGTACTCGTGCAGTGGCGTCTCATATAGCTCGCGTGCTCCGTGCTCTCCTTTCACAAAGCAAATGGCATTGCTTGGCTTGGTGCCGAGAAATGCAGCCCCACGTGCCTCATGCACCTTGTACATTAGATCGTGGGGTGCGCAGCTACTTGTCTCCCCCCTTTCCCAGCCTGCCTTCGAGAAGATTTCTGGTTGCGATGTCCTGTTCGGCATTTACTTGGTTCTTTGCGCCGGTTGGCGAACCAACTACCAGAGCGGCATCGTCGAGACACCAGCCAGCTCCGCCGTTCAGGAGCTCGTTCGGTTGCGCTGCACTCGCTGTGGCATTCACTGCTGCCGGCCCCAGTTGAGCATTGGAAATTCGAATGAATTGGGGCTTCGAACTCAATTGCAAAAACGGCCGATGGTCGCGCTTGCCGAATTCCAAGTTGCATCAGCTGTCGCGATCTGGGCGTTGGCGCTCGGCGGCGGCATCGTGCCGCTGTATTACCTCCAACCCAAAGGCCGCGTGCACAGCCTGCTCAACATGTGCGCTGCCGGCGTCTTTCTAGGGGCCGCTCTGGTCCACCTACTTCCCGACGCGCTCCAAAGCCGCGCGCTTGCTCGGCTGGGTTGCTCTGCTGACGACAAGGGGCCGTGCTTTCCTTTTCCCTTCTTCTTCTGCGGTATGGGGTTCCTCTTGATCCTCTTCATCGAAGTGCTTGCGCATGATGCACAGCGGCGCATGGCCGAGCATTCGGCTGAGCATGCGCCGCTGGTTGGCGGCCACCACCACGGCCCGCCGGACCTCTCGGCGTCGCAGCCCGTACTGTCGTACGTCGTGTTTGTGGCGCTAGCTTTTCACTCGGTCGTGGAGGGCGTGGCGCTCGGAGCAGCGCCGGTGCCAGCGTGGGACGTCTTCGTGGCGATTGCGGCGCACAAGTTCCTCGAGGGGATGGTACTCTGCATGGAGATGCTTCGCCACGCGCTGCCTCGCCGCCAGATCTTCTGGAGCGTCGTTGCCTTTGCCTGCGTAACACCGACGGGCATTCTTCTCGGGTACCTTGTGGCGGGGGCGGCCCCTGGCGACGGGCTCGGCAGCGGTGTGTGTACAGCCGTGGCTGCAGGCGTCTTTTTGTACGTCGGTGCAATGGAAATCATCCCCCTCGAGCTGCATAGCCACGACCAACTCCTGGCCAAGTGCCTCACGCTCGCAACAGGCTTCATCGGGTTTAGTCTGCTGGCTTTATGGGTCTAACAAGCTTCTTGTGTGTGGTATTTAGTGAAGAGCCGGGCGCTGCGGCAGGCAGAGGTTGTAAAAGCACGAACGCGCAAATGCCTGGGGCTTGCGCCAGCCGCAAGGCACCCCTTTGTAACCCTCGAGCGCCACGGTCTGCGCCTGCGTGAGACTACCGCGGTCACGATGCCCGTACCTTGGTTTGGATGGTCGCGAGGTCGTCAGGCCCGGTGTAGTGTGGGTCCAGAATTAGAAATGCTACGTCGCCCGAGGCCGCGTTCCAGTCGACGCCCAGAATGGTGAACGCCAGCGACGCGCCGCCTGTCCAAGCGCTCAGTCGACTGCCAACAGCAGCACGTACCGAGCATAACAGGTGTGCCTTGCTCTTGGAAGTGGCGCGCCAGTTCCGGTGCGAGCGTCGGCAGGTCGGCGCCGGAAGCGCAGTGGAGGCTGCGGAAACTCATCTACGCCTGCTGTTGCGCCACTTCTACTAGGAGGGAGGCTCGCACGCTGTAGCGCTCGTCGAGGACGAAGCCGACTTCGACGGAACCGATCCAGTCCCGCGAGCCAAGGAACCCGGGCGGCTTGTCGCCGATCTTAATGAGGGTTTCCTGGATCTCACGGTGGCTTGGCACAGCTACCTGGGCCACTCCTGAGCGCCGCTGCGCCGATGGCCAATACCGTCGAGTAGTGGTTGAGCACGCACCACGATGCGAGCGTCTGCAGCGAGCGGTACGCGCATCCCCAGCCCTGCTCGCGAATGGACTATGATCACTCCTACCGCAGCCGCGTACCTTGTCGTTCGTGCGCTGCTGCAGGTAGTGGTAGTAGCCGTAATCGCCGTCAACCAGGCTTTGCTGTCCCCCCGCGACGCCCGCGCTGGGCACGCCCACGTGGACGTTGACGAGCACCTCGGGCGGCGGCATAGCCGGCAGCCACGCGCAGGGTGGCCGGAAGACGGGTACGAGAGGCTGTGCGAAGAGCTGATGGAGCCGGCTACGCGCGGCCGCGTCCATGTCGGCTCCGTCCGTTGCCCAAATGCCTACGGGGTGCAGAGCACCGCCGCGCAGGGGGAACTGCCGGCATGCGATGGCACGGGCATCACGGGGTGCCTGGTGCTGGGCCGCAGCAAGCTACGCGACGCCGGTGAGCACAGCGCACGGCAGGCGACTGACCTGGCGAGTAAGGCCACGAACTAGTGCGGCGAGCATCGCGCGCAGCGGCGCGGTGCTGGGTAGGCACAGCACGACGTCCAGCGTCAGCTCGGTGTTCTCGCCTGGAGGTACCGTGAGTGCGAACCCGGGCGGTGGACGCACGGGCAGGCGCGGGAAAGCGAAGAGCGGGGGCCGAGCGGCTGCGGGGTGTCAGCGAGTGGAGCAGCTGCACGTGCGTGACGCGGCCGTAGCGGCGGTCGTCCGGAGGTGCCGCGGCGATGGGGGCGCGGGCCGCGGACCCCCAGTCGTCGCCCTTTGCCGGGCGAGGGGACGCGATCGCACATGCCTCGGCCACGGTCCACGCGGTGTCTTTGGCCGGGGTGAGCGAAACGATGCGCGCGTCTTGGGAAACGATGTCGCCTCGCGGGAGCTCGAAGAACGTGGCCTCTGGGTCCAAGAGCATCGCTCGAAGGTCGTCGAACGCGGCGTCCCGGAAAGAAGGAGTCTGGAGACGTGGGATGGTGGTCTAATCGGATGGGGTGCGAAGGATTTACCCAGGAGAGAGGGAGCGTCGCGTGGCAGCGCAGAATCGAGTACTTGATCGCAGACGTGAAGCTCGTGGCGCAGTGACCCAACGTCGCGACGACAGTTATGGGGATTTGGACCAGTGCATCATCCTTTAGGTACAACATCGCATGAGCGCTGGTGAAAGAGCGGTGTCGCTACCTCGGTGCTTTGAGCATAGAGACCGAGGGTCTCTGTTTCGCGCTCGTAGACCAGCGCATATGCGTCGCCCCCTGGAGCGGTGAAATCCGCAAGTTGCGCTGCTACGCTCGTTCCTAATCCGTTCCATGCTTAACGATGACGCCTGTATCTCGTACGCGGAAGGTTTGGCATTGTTGTTGTCACCAAGATACCAAGGACCCGCAACCCGACGGGCAACTCGACGTCAACTTCCCTAGCTCGTGCATTTGTTCTGGAGCGTCCTTCGCCACCCAGAGCCTACCGCGCGCTACTCAAAGACCACACGGCAACGCACCCTTCGTCAGACCCAATGATGTACGCAAGTTCATCATCCCGACTGGCGATGGCAGCCACGAGGCCAGCGGGGATCACAGCCGTCATGGTCGTCCAGAAAACTAACCGGTTGAAAAAGTGGTAACGGTTAATCAACCGGTTTTGCCATCGGCGTGTCGCGAAAGACGCGACTAAGTTCGGTTACACATGGATCACGCAACTTTGTTTGATTGATCAGGACGACGACACCTTTGGCTGAGCATGAAACAGCGCAAGCAGCCCGCCACCGCCTCGCCCGCCGCCGCCCCGCCCGCCACCGCTTCGACCGTCAAGGCCCATGGCTTCTTCTCTCTGGGGCTTCTTCCTGTATTGATCCCCATTTCGGGCCTGGTGACTATGGCGGCGACGATGGCCTACACGTGTGCGCATCACTACAAGTGCACAGAGACATACCCAACGCTGTCGACGGCGGCGATGGCCCACCCCCAGTTCTACGTATTCGGCATCGGCATGAACTTCACGTCGTATTTCATCTTTCTCACCATTTCGCTGTTGACAACATACATCCAAGAGCAGCGCACCATGGAGGCCTACTCGTGGTTTTACTATGTGTGGGGACTGCTCACGTCCTTGGGGCTCACGGTGCTGTGCACCTTTGACATGAAGCGCTGGCGGAACACGCACATCATCTCGACCGTTTTCTTCTTCGTGAGCTCGTGGGTCATGATGATCATGGCTCAGATCGCTCGCCTACGGATCGCGGCCCCCGAACATGCGTTCGCCAACGTCGCCACGAAGCAAATTGTACTCACGTGTGCATTCGTAGGTACCACGTCAAGTGGGGATCCTTTTTCATTGGTCTCGGTGTCTTCCTGACCTCAATGTGTACGATTTCCGTGGCTGACTATGGCTCATCCGGTGGCAATAGTCGGCTTCTTTTACGTGACGGTCCACGGCTATGTGGCCAACCCGTACGGGCTCACGTACTCGCAAGAGGCCCTTCTAGAGCTCTTTTCGATCGTGTGCCAGCTGCTCTACATGGGCACGCTCTCGTCCGAGGTTGGATCACTGCAGTCCTTCCAAAAGCAGCGCCCCGTGCTGCGAGCTCTCGACTACGTCGCACTAGCCATTCTCATTGCTGCCGTATTCGGCGTTGAGTACCTTTAAGCATCGTTAACGCAATGCCTTGAGCCTCATCCATCATTTGAATCGCATTGGCATCGAATGCTCACGAACGGCATGGCATCGTCGCGGCGCGGAGGCAGGAGTCTCGTTCATGAGCCTTGCTGGGATTCGTATCCAACCGTGCCACCCAATGCAATAGCTCAACAGTAGCACCGACCGAGTAAACACTCGTCATAGCCTGCGGACTGCCCATCGGCTCACATCGTCGCTCGAGGCAGCTTGCTCATGCGAGATTGCCGTTTTAAAATGGAGGCTTCAAATATGTTAGTTAACGTTAAATCGATTTTGCTACAAGTATCGTACACCACGACCGCTACATGATGGTGCAGCCTTCCTCTTCGTCGTCGCCAGCTTTAGCGCCGTCAGCCGCCTTGTCAGCGGCGGGCGAGGCAGCAGCCTTCTCCTGGCACGGGCACGCGAAGCTTGACGAGACACCGGCGAAGTAGCAGCGTCCACAGGCGTCGCAGTGCACGTCGCGGTGATCGCCGCAGCGCTTGCACTTGGCGCAATGGTTGCGCTTTTGCTTTTCGCGGTCGCAGAGCTTGTTGCTGCACCAACTGAAGTCGTAGCTCTTGCTGCAGCCAGTGCACGTGAAGCCGTCGATGCACGCGAGGATCGAGACGCCTTGGTTAGCGGGCAGGCGCGGGCAACACGGCACGGGGATCACTTCGTGAAGCTTGGTCATCATGTCGCGGATCTTGGAGAGGTTGTGCATGAAACAGTCGTCGCGCACGAGCGTCGAGACGTCGATGCCGGCCATTGCGATGGACAAGAACGGGTTTTTGCACGATGTGCACCGGCACGTGACGCCGCACATGCTGCCCTCCTTGACACAAGCGCAACGGCCGTTGCGGCAGCCGCCCGCGCAGCGGCACGAATTGGTCTTCTGGGAGGTCGGCAGCATCGCTGGCACCACGGACGGGCTCATCTTGAGGTCACGCAGCGGCGGGTCCGACTTTACGGGCGACGGTAGCGACGGCCGGTGCAGGTGCGCCGTGTTGGGCCGCGGCGCGATGTGCACCATACGGTGTGCACCAGACGGCGACGGCGCGGCGCGGGAAGGCGTCGGCTGCGGCGTCGGTGCGAGGGCCTGGCCGTTGTTGAGCACCATCCAGTAGTTGGGGAGCGTCGTCTGGGGAATGTACTGCGGGTGCTGCGGCACGTGCGAGGGGGGCGCGTGGCTATGGCTGTGCGGGGGAAGCGGCTCCATAGTCATCTCCTCGAGCACTTCCATGTCCTCAAGCGGTAGCAGGTCCATGTCGTCCGTATCCGACTCCTTCGCGTGCGAGAGAAAGTCGATGAGGTCCGAGTCGTGCATGAGCTCCGGGTCTTCGCCCATGTCCTCATCTTCGCTTTCTTCCTCCATGAGCGCGTCCACGTCATCAGAAGTGTCGTTTTCCTGGGACGTCGGTGCAAGCTGGACACGATCCACGGCACTGCGACAGAGGGGGCACGAACGATTGGACCGGAACCACCGAAGAAAGCAGCGCGCGTGGAAAACATGACCACAGGGCACCATTTGGGTGTGTGCGTTGCTCGAGAGGCACACCGAGCACTCACGAATCGAGATCGGAAGCGATGCCACTTGCTTGGTGATGACGTTGCACGCCTTCGCGATCTCAACTTGGAGTTGGTCGACACCCGCCGCCGGAGCTTGGAACTGATGACCATACTTGAGCGTGGAGGGGGCTTCCTCCTTGAAGCCACCGTAAAGGGGCTTGGCGCGGGTTTGCATGGCACCCGTCGCCGCGAAATAGCCGCGACCCTCAGCGCGGGAGTCGACGCACACGACCTTGCTCGTGCCACCCCAGCCGTCCAATTGCACACGCTTCACACCAGGCATTGCTATAAGATCTAGCAAACATCGACATGAGCCATCGCACGCAACGGCATGCGTTCGTACCGGGAAGTTGTCGACTGGGCTCAGCAAGATCGCGGTCGTCTTGGGTGCTTCCGGCCCACTCTCGAATGAACCGCTCTGCCCAACGCCAGCGCCCGGAAAGAACTGTAACTCACCGCTGCTGATTGGCCAAAATTCAGATTACCAAACATTTGGGTGCGACACGCGAGTCCTAATTAGGCCGCCGCTGAATCTCTCGCGACCGCCGCCGCCGCCGCGGGCCTCCGCGCGCGGAAGGGAGGGCGACCCGCTTGCGCCGATTGTTGCCGAGGCGCTGACCGTCGGTGCGGTTCGTAGCACGTCCATACCGGCGGAGGGCGGGTCCGTCGGATATCAGGTGGACAAGCCGCTCACCCAAGTTTCAGGTGTCTTCAAGTTGAATCTGCGCTGGCGCCATCACCAAGCACCTGTGCGCCATCAGCTTTCCACCTCTACGGCACGGCCGCACGGCCTTCCCCAACGCCGCTCGCAAGGCTCGTGTACAGTAGCGGAGTCGGCAAGGATCTTTGGTTCGTGCCCGACGCTGCGGTCGCGAGCGCGACAAGTCTGGTGGTGTCGGCTTCAACACAGTTGGAGACGACGTGTCTTTGGCCTCAGGTAGCTATCAACTTCAACGTCCCGCGAGATTTTACTCAACAGGGCCGCGATGGGTGCGCCACTCCCAAGGCGAGTGTTCTGGGTCAAGCGAGAGCTGTGGTAGCTTCCAAGACTGGAATGCGTTGGGAATGAGTCCGCGTGTGACAGGAGCGGGCAAGCTGGTGATCGACCCTGGTCTGCGACCTGCAGCGGCGACGGTGGCACGTTGGCTCCGCCGTGATCGACGGGAAAAGCTAATAAATCATAGGCTGCTTTATGGGGTATAATATAGGAATGGGGTATAAAGCGCAGATCGCCGACTACTTCCAGTGGTAGGAAGGGCGAGTCTACGCAGCCGAGGGCATGGAGTAGGCTGCTAGTTTCTTGCCGCCAGCCCATGAGCTCGCTCGCTAGCATACGGTCACAAAGACTTCGCGGGAGAGGCGGCGTACCTGTTGCTGTCCTCGACGTCGAGCGGCCTCTACAGGCCGCGACTCGGCCGAGCGCGGAGTGGTATTCGACGAATACGGTTGGTTTTCGAGCCATGCCACCGTGCGCTACACACTTGTCTTGAGGAACTCACCCAAGATGAAGCGGGCTACCTGGTTCGGGTTGAGCGATGGGACTGTGGTCGAGTTGAGCGACGGGGCGTGATGTGTGAATGCGCTCGTCGCGATGGGGCGTTGTGACGCCGACTCGTTCGCACGAGCTTGCCGCCGGGCGTAGAGAAGGAGATTGACCCACAGCTCCATTTTCTCCATGGAGCTCGCACGAACGAGGCAGCTGAAGCCGCCAAGGAGTTCAAGCTACAAGCGGTTGGGCCATCACGAGCGCGCGACAAGCATTCGAACCTGAAAGTCAGTTTTGTTGAGGGGCGCAATCTTGGTCACAGACTTCATCTCAAGCTTGCCTACGCAGGTTCAGTAAGCGCCAGAAACGCGGGCAAAGAAGGGGCACCTACCCTTCGGGATCTTCCAGTAGCTGCGCTTGAAAAAGAGCAGCTCGCCCTTGGCAAAGTCCAGGTAGAACCAGCGCTTATGCCAGCTGCTAAGGAAGTGGAATCCCGAGTTCTTGAGGATGCGGAGGTGTCCAAAGTACGGCTGGAGCGTCGAGGGTGAGTTGTGCATGCCGGCGAGGCACACGCTGTCGGCGAAACTGGCCTCGCTGCCGAGCTCGCTGTCCTCAGTCTCATAGCCGTCGTTGGCGCTTTCACAGAGCATAGTAAGGCGCAGACGTTCGATGGCTTGAATAGTGTTCTTGACACCTTGCAGCGCCTGGTTAACGCTCGCCTTGAACTTGGTCGTCTCGTGCTGAATTTTGGAGACAGCAGCTTGGCTCTGCATGTATTCGTTGAAGAGCTCCGTGAGGCAGGCATTTTCTTCGACTTCCTCGAATTGCTCTGCTTCTGAAATGACTCGCGCGTTGTGGTTCGGTGCCGGCTTTCCTTCTTCTCCCCAAAAGCTCTTGATGCCGACATAGTTCATGAAGACGTGGACTGTGTTCGACTCCAGCGAGTCATAGTACCCAGCCGTCTCGAAGAAGGCCGTTCCATCAATGGGAGCAGTGCTCTACATAGTATGAGAATACGGTCGACGGGATTAGCTTGCGCTACCGAATAGACGTCCTCGAGGTGCTTCTCGAAAAGCGTGGAGGCAGGAGCATGTGCGTACACCAAGCTCTCCCGCTGGAAGTACCCGCTGTCGCGGCGCACGAACGGGGCATGCTCGGTCGTCAACATGCTGCGGCTGGACGGACACGATGTACCAGCGGTGGGCTTCCTTGTCGCGTTGCGGTGCAAAGGAGGAGGAAGATCACGAAGTAAATCGGCTCCGGTTACCATTCAGCATACAAACTCCAAGTCAACTCAAAACGTTCAGACTGGTCTGAACAAAAAAATGGGCACCTCTTTCGTCATTGATAAAATGCTACCATATGCTGCTAATCTCTATTTTTGTATGCATCGCCACCCACGGAGAATAAAAAATGAATCGTCAGAAAAAGCCTGAGGTCCCATCACGCCATCGACCTGCACTCCCCAAAGCCACTTGGCTCGAATGAGGCTGCGCCATCACCGCCGCCGAAATCTTCGAGAGCTACGCAGAGACTGAGGCGCCCGTGGAAGAAACGAGGGTCACCGCGCTACCACCGTCAAATTGCTGGGTTCCCGTGGCTGGCCATAGAACGTGGTGTAATGATTTCGTATTGTCGCCGATCGAATCAGATCTTATTATGGGCACGCGGCGATCCGCGACGGTGCCTTCGGCCACTTGTCGCTGCTGGAGACGAAAAAGGCATTGTGACGAAAGGTCTGGCTCAGTAGCGATCTCAGGACAAAGTTGTGACATGGACTGCATGTGAACGAGCCATCAAGACGTGGCTCATGTGCTCGACTTAATGAGGTGCACTACCATGGTCGAGCATATCTGCCAGCGCTAAGTTGGACGCACTACACAGGGTATGCTTGTTGGCTGGCTGTTATCCTGTGCGCCCGCCATCAAGAACCGCAGCAGCTGCAGGTGCATCTGGAAGGGGCGATGGAGCAAGAAGGCGCGACCACACGTCCACAATATTTACTCTTTCGTCAGTGATCCAGGTGTTGTCCCATTCGGTTAAAAATGTTGTGAGTCATGAACGTGGTCATCAAAGCCAGCTGAGATCAAAACAAGTCTACAAGTCTGGCTGAATAATGAAGAGTTCGGAACAGGATCTCGGAGGCCTCGGTGCGGAACTCAGTTTCAGCGAGCTCTTGTGAACTGCGGAAGAGCGCAAGGCGCCAGCAATTCTACTTGTACGCGCCTGTATGGCGATCCAGGCATGGCAGTTGGTATACGATGAACGCGGTTGCATCATCCTCTTAGAACTAACCAAGAAGCGTCGAGATAACTGCATTGAATGCCGAAGCTCCCGGATTTTAGGTCCGCGGAAACCCCACCAGAAAAGGGTGGTCGAGTAAGTCACAAGAGGGATGAGGGACATCGCTTTCGGGGAGCAGAGATGAACACACTGGCCATACCAGCAACGGCCAGCTCCGGATCGTCATGAAAGGACCTATCGCCATCCGCGTGATCCTCGCAAAGCCAACGCCTCCCATCCTGCACACCTCGAAGGATGATGCACCATATCCCGGGAGCAAATACCTACAGCGTCGAGTCGACCTCTGGGGAGTTGTCGGCTCGTGCTCGTTCCCGCTTGGTGCAATTGCTCTGTGCCCCACGCGCCAAATTCTTGAATGAGGGAGGTGCGATCTTTATCCGGTAAAGAATCCGGATAACAAAGAGTGATTACAATGAGTATAACCGGAATCATACGGATACAGAAATTTGGACATGAATGTTCTGAAATTTTGGATCGTGAGCTCGGAAAACAAAAATGATCTTTTTGCGCCTGATGTCGACGCCTGACACGACCTAAGACAATCGAGGTGCATGCTGGGCTTCACCCAGGGTCATGGGCGCAAGTCGACGACTTGTTCATAGTGAGCAGTTTCTGCGTCATCAAGGCTAAAGTGATGAAGGGACAGACGAATCAATTCGGTAAGGGAGGTCGAGTCGTAAACAGTGCCAGAGGTACTGCTTGTGGCCACCTGTTTTTTCTGGGGTTAGTGGGCGAACTATCTTGGACCTTGTATAGTTCTGGAATTAAATTGCGCGAGAAACGCCCGACGCATTACAGCCCATTTTGAGATTTTGTTCATGTCCATCCTCAAGAAGCCGCTGCTAGCGCAGCTCTCCGACGACGACGATGTCGGGCGTAGCTCCTTGCGCGAGGCTGCGGCCAGCGGTGACCGACCCTCGGACACTACGACATATAAGCGCATGCCTTCCATCAAAGCCAGCGTGTCTTTTGGGACGCCGAAATCCGACCCCGACAGCTTGAGAATGAGCTCCGTCGACGCCGGTCTGGGCACGCCCAAGTCAGACATGTCCTCGTCACGATATTCTGCATCACAATTCTCCAACTCGCGCCTTTCAAGCGCATCGGCATCACGAAACTCTGTCCGGGAAGCCGCGAAGTCACTCGTATCGCAGCGCAAGCTCACGATACACGACGAAGAGGTCAGATTGCCGCATCCAGACGATGTCCGTGAGAGTATTCGCATGATTCATGTACAAAAAAAACCGTGCATGTGCCGACGCTCATGTAATGCGACTCGTAGGCGCATTCGCGGCGAGACCTCCCAAATGAGTGCGACATGCAAACCGACGTCGTGATCAACAAGAAGCCGTTCACGCTCAGCCTGAGTCGCGACTACTTTACGTGGCTCCAGGGGTACACATGACTGTTGCTGTCCATGACGGGTATTCAATGCTGTGCCGCGTAGGACGAAAACTGTGGGAAGCATCGACACCGACGATGTCGTCGGCGCCGAGCCAGTCATTGGCAAAAAGAACACGTTCCGCCTGCACTACTTTCGCAAAGGAAAAGGTATGACATGAGCGCAAATATTCTGAGAATGACGTTCTATCAAAAAGGCCGCGGTGCCAAAGCACTTCGGAGGCGGCCGTCGGCGCTTGATGTCCAGGCCTCCAGCGACTCCATCTCTCGCGCGTGGATCAAGGCGCTGCAGGAGCTTGTGCGCTGGCAGGCGCGCGTGCCACCGACGACGCAAATGCGCAAGATCCGCGTCGTGGTCAACCCGCACTCCGGAGCCCGTCGCGCGCCGCAGGTCGCCTCATTGCCCGCGCCATAGTCTCACATTCCGTGATGTAGATATGGGAGAATGACGTCAAGCCGTACTTTGATCTCGCCGGCTTTGATTACCACGTGGACTACACGACGTACGGCGGGCATGCCGTCGACATGGGCAAGGACTACTCGCCTGAGGAAGGCTACGAAGCCATCGTCTTCGTGAGTGGTGACGGCACCATCTGCGAATACATGAACGGTCTCCTCGCACGCCCTGAGGACGAGTGGAAAGAAGTTGTAGCCACGACTCCCATCTCGCTAATCTCCGCTGGTACCATATTGGCCATTGTGCCATGTGAGCTCATGTCGAGCGCTAGGCACACAAAACGCCTTTGGGACAGGCGTCGGTATCCCCACGACAGCAGCTGCCGTCTACTGCATCATCAAGGTGCCTTAATGCATCTAGTACAAGTGGCTCAATGCTCGAGTAGCGGAAACTACGTCCGCTGGACGTCGTCACGACCATCGCGGAGCATGACCGACAGGTCGTCCACTACAGTTGCTGCGGTCTTGGGTGGGGCGTCGCCGCAGACATCGCCGAGGAGTCCGAGAAGTACCGATGGATGGGCACGAAACGCTACACATTCCTCAAGGCAATAGCTGGTGGAACAACCAGGCGCTCATGCCTTCTGTAGATCAAGCGTGCGCTGCTCCCTCGCAAACACACGGGTCGTATCAAGTACATCCCTGTACGGCCACAGCCCCAACTCCAAAAGTACGACGATATCAGGAACGTCGGCGCGGACGACCAATACGACGTGGTATGGTGGCTGCTACCTTGGCCTTGGCAATGACACGTCGATTGGGCGTAGGAGGAAGGCAATATCTATGACGGTCTCGAGCGGTTGCGAAGCCACAGCATGTTTCGCCCTGTTGGTGCAGGTATTGCACCGCGTCAAGTACAAAACCGGAGCTCGTGTGTAGTGCGCAGCCCAGCGAGTGCTCATCGGTACAAAGACGAGGATTGGGAAACAGAGACGGGCAAATACATTGTCGTTGGGGCACTCAACGCAGCCCCCGATGGCGTCTACTGCCATCCGTCGGACGGGTGTCTGGACCTCATGATTGCTCGGTGGGCTTGTCGATGGCATCCGAGGCTGACGAGTGGCCTTGTTAGCAAAGGCAACTTCTTCCAGACGCTGCACCTTCTGGGCTTGTACCTCGTCGGAAAAGAGCTCAATAGCAAACTGATGTCGTACATCAAGATCAAGGCTGCCATCATCGAACAAGACCAGCCCGACGGCTGCCTCAACATCGATGGCGAAGTGCTGCATGGGCCCGGGCCCTTCCGCATGGAGGTCGTGCCGAGTTTGTTCAAAGTGCTTTCAGAGAAGTAGTCGTTAGCCGTTTGCCCCTGTATACTAGAATACATCCTCCTCTACATCGCAGTTGATCGTACGGCTTGAACCTTCCTCATGGAGGCAATTTCGACAGTCAACGCACCCACTGGATGGAACTCCGCTGTCAATTCGGCGTCGTTCGCCATCCTCGTCAGTCATGGCGACGATGCATCTCTCCTGTGCTGACTGAGGTTCACACACGAAGAGTCTATGTTGTCTTTTGTAGAAAGTCTGGTTTCCAGATCTTGAGCAAGGAGCAAGACGCTGAAATGAGGCCACACACGGCGTCTTGGCCCGTCGACGACGTCGGCCAGTTGAAGGCAAGGCGCGTCGAGTGGAAAAAGTCGGCGACACCTTTGACCTGCGAGATGGTTACGGACGCCAACTTGACTTGGCAGTTGTGGTACCCCACGGGGTCGGTCTCCGGGTCGCATGCAAGGAGAGCGGCGCGGGCCTCGAGCAAGGCGACGGTATTGAGCGGCAAGTCGCAACAAAGCGTGAAGAACCATAGCCGATCTACCCACTTGTCGTACTCGCCAATCTACATGGCTGTCATCACCCATACAACGCAGCAGCGGTATACCCACGACGGAAGAATGGCCATGTCTGAGGCCCAGCAAATGTCGTCGCCGAGATCGCCGAGCGTGCCAGCACTGACACTCAGGAGAGCTGCCGTACGCTGCCACCCCTCAGGTTCGCTAAACGCATCGGATGTGTTGTTGAGGACCTTGAGGCTCTTGCCCAGGCGCATGACCCTTCGTGCCCCGCTTAGTTGCTTGGCCAGCGTGCCAATCATGGGCTTGTACTTGGCCTGGTTCACGGCCAAGGCAAGCTTGCAGAAGTACTGGACGATCTTGCAAGACTTGTCGCGGCCGTCCGTATTGGCAAGAACACCAAGGACGCGGTCGAGGAATCGTTTGTCAAGCGCATGTAGGAGGTACAGCAGCGGCAGTGCCGTCGAGAGCAGCTGCTTCGAAGACGCCGCCGGCGCCTTCAAGACCGCGTCCATGGGGTAGATCATCGGACTGCGTTATTTCGAAAGTGCTCTCCCGTGACGTAATGCCCAGTGGTAACGAATTCCCCCCAAAATTGATACTCGCGCGCTGGGACCCGTGTCCAGTGACAGGCTAAACACACGCGCCTTTAGCTCCCAATCGGTTCAAGTGCTTCGTCATGGGCAGCGCGGAACCAGAGTCTCGAGGCTTGCGCGAGGAATCTCCAATACAGCATCGGTGAGCTCGTCGCAGCATTGCTCGACGTTTATCACTTTCGGGTGAGGCAGACGGAGATTCAGATGGCTCACGGTACAAGGTGCAACACAACGAACGACACCACGATGGAAGGCAAATCTGGTGAACTGCGCAAACCTGCAGACTGGGCCTGCTCGAACTATGCTCTAGCTTTTAATGCGGTTGAAGCTTTCGACTCCAGACGTTCCTCGGCGGGGATCCTCTAGCTCGTCTGCTTGGAATGGGTCATTACTTTCAGTTGGGTGTTTTTAATTAAAAGCACGATGAATTCAATCGATCGCCCTGAATCTTCCCAGTTGGGTGCGGCCTCTACTGGCGACGAGCGCAGCGAGGAAGACGTGCACATGTAGATGCATTGCGTTTCGCTTCACCACGCGACGGTGTGCAGTCGATCCTTAAGGCGTGCGACGGCGGCTTCGTATTCGTCGTGGCGTTGGCTGAGGAAACGCTCGATCTTGGCGATCACGAGCGGTTCCTCGACGTTGATTAAGTTGACGAGCCAAACTGGCAGTGACCCCATCGGGTCGACTTGCATGATGAACGTTACCTTGGTGTGCTCGGGCTGCCCGGGGACCTTTTCAAAGATCCAGCCCGATTGATGCGCAGTGCCTCGAACGACGCCTGGCGCTACTGGTATTGCATCTGCGGGAACCGACCGGTTGGAAATCACGTAGTAGTCGCCACCATCGGCCTCGGGGCGGGTGAACCTGTCCCTATGAGTCAGTTGTCGTCAGCTTTGTAGTTGCCCTCTGCAACGGACCGCTTTTCAAAAATGATGAACTCGCGGTCCCAAATCGGCCACCCGACGTGGTATTGTAAGCGGAACATGTCCATGGAATCACTTGCAACGACTTGAGGCTCGATGGAGACATTGACACCGATAGTTTCAAGAGCGTCGACGCCCAGGATTTTCGCACTGCACAAGATGGGGTCGATGAGCTGCGGGAGGTCCGTTCGCGAGGCGCAGTGGAAGACTTTGGTCAGAGGATGATGGACGACACCAACGCCCTTGTACTTCATTAGCCCTCGAGTCGACGTGTCTTCAGTATCTCGTGCTCGGAAGATCTCAATGCCGTCCTTCGTCGAGTGGTACTGCCAGTAGTCGGGCTTGGTTGCCACGTCAACGAGCTCCTCGCTTAGGGTCCCAGCCTCGCTCAGGGCAAAAGATAGAACGACGTCGGTGGTGACCGCTCTCTGTGCAGTCGCCATGGAAATGATGCGGAATGTCTGGTTCAAAAATCGGACTGATTTGGAAACAGCGCCTCCCCGGCTTCTGCTCTGAACGCTTGCCACAATGTCGCGCTGGCCGCAGTCGGCCCATGGAGAAGTTACCAAAGCCCCATCATCAGGGTCTGCGCGCTCAACCAAATTATTGGCGCTTGCAGCGGCAGCGCTTTCATGCCTCCGACTCCTAGAGGTGCTGGTCCTGGTAACAATCAGCGACGGCAATGGCACGTGGCTCGCCCACAACCCGGCGGCCTTCGACTACAGTCACAGGAAACTATTTCTTATGGTTCTAGTGCTGTCATGTTCGTCCAAGGCAACCACCGCCATGAGCTCACACTGATTTTGTTAACACAATTTAACATTTTCCGTTCAATAAAAAACTCTTTTGAAAACTTATATACGCTTTTATAATGCTCTTTTCCGTGTATACATAACTGTGAAAATGAGGAGGTGCGAAAGATCGCACTGCGTTCGTCGATGTGGAAACGCCAGTGCCCCAAGCTAGACGGAACCATGGCCGCCCCGAGTCCCGCGGCGCGGCCGTGGACTGGGGAAGAGCATACTCGTTTCATCGATGGGCTGGAGATGTACGGAGCGCAGCCGTCGCCCTGGGCACTCATCGCCTCCTGCGTCGAGTCGAGATCGGAGGCAGAAACGAAGGAACACGGCGAGTTCTACCTTCACGCGCTCCTCACACAGTCGCTCCTTGAAGCTAAAAGTGAATGGACTGCGGACGAGAACACAATCTTTGAAAATGCTCTCGCCGAGTCCTCACCACCGTGCTGGAGCAAGATTGCAATGCTGCTGCCGGGGAAATCAGTCTACGACGTCATGGATCATTATGAGCGGCTCGTTCGCGACATCACAGCGATTGAAAAAGGCATCAATTTGACAACGTCCTCGATCGAGTCAGAGCTTCGCGTTGCAAGTTCGTCCTCCTCGTTACCTCCTCGTTGTTGGCTCATGCTGTGGCGTCTTAGACATGGAACTCATCGAAAGCATCGCGGCTGCCAAGGACAACCCCGAGCTCTTCGACGCGTTCAAGGTTGCGCACGAGACCGTGTGCCCGGTGGACACCGCAACGAGCCTAGCGTCAGCAGTCGTCAACATGGTGGCCTTAGACGAAGACAAGCGGCGCCTCAAGCCCAGCGCCTCAAACCAAACCAAGGCGGCTGTGTTCGTCCTGCCACCGCTCGGGGCCAAACGACAAGGAACATACTAATGCGGCCTTGCATTTCTACTTGCTACTACTGCTACTTTCTCCTTGCTACTGTCGTCTACCCTAAATCTTCTTGTCCGGGCGGCTGCAACCGCCTACGTCTTCTTCTCTGTTCCTACATGCTTAAACTTGGTACCGGCCGGCGATGACTTCTTGGAGCGGCGCCGGGAAGCTTGCGAAGTACCGCGCCCAGTTGTCGCCGAGGCTCATCTTGAATCCTTGCACGATCTGCTGCAGCTGCTCGTGCAACTTTGGGCTAATATCGTAGCCGTCGTCGCCCTTCTCGAGCGACGCAAGTGCCACGCACATCGTCATGAAGTCCTGCACAATTCCCTGCGGGTTGAGCTGCACGAGGTAGCACAGGCCCGTAAAGCAGTGCTCACGGTCCGTCGCGTCGCCCACAAAGCGCAGCGCCGCGCACCACGGCTTGGCAAAACTCTAAACACACAATATCAGTTCTTGTCCAGAGTTGAGTCTTGTACCCCGAGCGACGGCGCGATAGTCTGCGGCACAACGACGCCGAGACGGCCGATGGTGATCGCGCAGTTCTCATGCAGCCCGCGGTTGCGCTTGGCGTCGACCTGGTTAAGAACGAAGAGTAGCTTCTCGAGGGCCTCCATCGCGAACGGCTCGATCTCGGGCCCAGCCTTCATGGCCACCTCCCCAAAGGCCCAGCTTGCGTTGTTGCACACGCTCGGGAAGTCGGGGTTGATGTTGGCCAGCAGTAGCGGCACAAGCTCCTTGACGTGCGGCGCCACGAGCTCGGCGCAGTGCTTGGCAAAGTCGCCGAGGACGGCAAGTGCGCTCTGGCGGACGTTCGGGTCGTTGAAGCGCACGCATTGCACGACAAGGTTGAGGATGGTGCTGGGCGCGATGAGCGTGGCCATCGAGCCCGTGAGACCGTCCGTGATGCCCGAGATCAGGTCAAGCGCACACACCATGAACTCAGGGTCCGACGCCTCGACCTCGGGCGACTGGCGCGCCAGCGTCGCCGACATGAGACCCGTCTCGATGAGACGAACGCAGCGGTCCAGCACGGGGCGGGCGAACTCCTGGAAGCCCGGGCCAAGCGCCGAGGCGATGGACGTCAGGCACTCGAGCAGCGGGAAGAGCTCGGCGTTGTCGTCGGGCAGCGCGTTCCACTTGACGATGAGAGGCGGCATGAACACGCTCACGAGGTCTGGCCGGTTGAGGTAGCTGCCGACCGAGTCGGCAAGCGTGCCGATGGCGTCGTACAGGATGAGCAGGTTGCGCGCCTGGTACTTGCCGAAGGCGAACATGAGATTTTGCAGGATCGGCGTCAAATACGGCACAAGCTCCTCCAGCGCCTCTTCCTCGAGCGTGCAGAAGGCCGAGCACGCCGCCTGCTGCACCTTCTTGTTCGGGTCCGAGATGCGCTTGAGCATTGCTTCAAGCAGCGGCCGGAGCACCGTTTCGTGGTCATCCATCGAGACAGCCCACGCCGCGTAGCGCCCGAGGGTCCAGCACGTGATGCTGCGAATGTACGGTGCCGGGTCCTCCATAAGCGTAAGGAGGTAAGGGAAGAGCGCCGGCAAGTGCGGGATGATGCCGTCCATGCAGCCCTCGGCGATCGCACCCAGGGCCAGAATTGCGCTCTCGCGCACGGACCAGTGGCCTGTGTGGCCGAGACGCTCCTGCAGCAGCGGCAGCAAAATCGGAAGGATGTCCACGCCGAACGCGTGCGACACCGTGTCGAGGCCGGCCGCCGCCGACTTGCGCAGCGTCCACTGCTCGACGTCTTCGTCATCAAAGTCGCCGTCCTCGTCGCCATCTTCGTCATCGTTGCCACGGTTCTCTTGCGGCTTGGCCTTGTGGAAGATGGGTTTGATGTCCTCGGGACGGTCCGGCACGCTCTCATTCTGGTCTTGCTCCTCGAGCTCGAACATGGTGATGGTCTCTTCCGAGTAGACCATGCGTTGGAGCAGCAGCGGGATCAGGTGGGGCAACGTCTGGCTGAGCACCGGCTTGATGTCGTTGAACAAGTGGCTTGGGAGATCGCAGATCGACGACCAGAACTCGCACGCTTCCAGAGCCACGTTCTCGTCTTCGTCCTAGGGATTGAAGGTGAGAACGACTGGTGGAAGCGAAGGAGCGTACGCTCGTGGAGCGAAGAATGAACTGGACGATGGACGTCAAATGCGGCAGCAGCACTTGCATGTTGACCTCGAGGAGGATCACGATGCTTTGGCACACGAGCTTGCGAACCGAGCTCGCTGGGTCCTGGGTCAGGTGCGAAATGCCCTAGATCATCGGTGAGATGGTTCGTTCAACTGTCGGCAAATCAAACCTGAAGGAAGGCATCCATGTTGACAACGAGTGCCGCCGGCATGATCAAGATGACCTGGTTGATGCAGTTGAGCGCATCGCGGCGGAACTCAGCCTTGGGGTGGTGGAAATACTTGAGGAAGATGGGCACAAGAAGTGTGAGCGGACGCGTGGGCAGACTAGGGCTCTCGAGCTTGTCGGCGTGGTCCTCGCAGATCTTGCTAAGCGCGCCAAAGGCACCCTCGACGCCGTTCTCGTTGGCGGCATCTTCAAGGTACCGAATGAGGCCAGGGATCATCTCCGGGCACTGCTCGAGCGTCACAAGCTGAGCAACCACGGTAGTCAAGAGCACTCCAGCCGTCGACCGGATGCGCGAGTCAGGGTCGGCAAGAAGGCCGAGAATAGCCATGCGCATGTACGTCTGCATTTCGAGGCCGAGCGTGTGATAGATGCTCTTGATGCTCTTTTTGAGGAGCAGGCCCGCGACCTGGCGGATGCCACTATCGGGGTGGTGGCCAAATACATGGAGCAGGTAGAGGTAAAACTCGGGGTTCTGGCTGTACTGCGTCAGGCGCTCGTAGAACTGCTGCTGTACGGCGTTGTCGGGGACCGTCGACGCCTGCAGCAGCGTGACCACGTCGTGAAGGGCGTCGGGCGCGGGCTGCCAATTGCTCATCGTGTACAAGACTGGTCCAGACCCAAAACCATCCTCCGGATACGAGCCGAAGCCTCTTCCGCCCCGATCTAGTGGCTGGCGGCCCGTATCCGGAAAACCGCCGACGGCCACGAGTAGGGAATTGACTGCCCCGCTGCATTTTTCACGGCGGTGAAAATTTTCACCCACCCTCGGCGGCACCCCTCGGGCGCACCACTCTGCCCCCTCGTTGCGTCGCAGCACGGTGCAGAGAAGGTGGCCACGCCATATACACGACGTGGCCTGTGGCGACAGGAGCTGCGACCTGCGGCATGGCGTGGGAAGCCGACCGTAGAAAAGGCAAGCGTCGCAAGGTGGGACGGCACACAGAAACGCAAGCTTGCCTTGGTACGGGTAGCGAGTGCACAACGAAGGTTCTCGGGGCAGCCGAGGCAACTGGCTACTCATCTTTTGCAAGAAGTGCCTCAACGATGTGCATGATTGCAGAAGCCTGCAGGTCAAGGCCACACAGTACAGGACCCTACTTAAATTCCTTCCCTCATCCGTCCCATCTATCTCAAGCTTCCTGCGGATTTTCTTTCTCCAAATTCGTCATTCTTCTACAGCCTCGACGGTAATCCGGATAACAGTCGCAGTGTGTGAATTTATAAATTGTGGCAGTGAATTTCACTTTGTCTACATCATCAGATGGTGTGTTTTAAAAGGTGATAAATGCGAAAATCACATCACACCCTGGACGCCATGTTTCTTCGAAACTTCGCTTCGAACTTCAAACTTAAAGAGCACCAAGATCGGGTCAAACTGCACCTTTTTCTGCTTCGATACCTCAACGTGGCACCCATTACTGGGACAATATTGCTCCACTATTGGCTGGTTTTGCTGCATCGGCACCATCGACGCGCCAGAATCACGCGGAGGGGCACCAAGTCCTCTGTTCAAAAAAGCTGCAGAAACCGCACTGGATTCGGGAGAAGGTGCGCAAAAGCACGCAGGTTGCAGTTGGCGGTGATTAGAAAGAGGAAATCCAGCGTCAGATCTCAACTTGCACTTCACCAACAACATCATGGCCGACACGACTGTTGCCTACGGCGCCACCTTCGCTCCCGTGACCATGGACGGCGAGGACATTTTCTCGGCACCGCTCGCCAACTACGAACAGGCCGAAGCCATGGACCTGTGCTCGGACGCAGAAGACGCGCTCTACCTGGCCGCCCTCAGCGCCTCGTTCGATGATGTCGTGACGACGTCGTCAGCCCAAGTGCTCTACAGCTTCCTTTAAACGCCTATTTGTATGTAATCAAAATCTCTTAATTATGACACTTATGTCGCTGCGGGCACAGGCAGGCCGTATTTGGCTCGGAGCTCGTCTCTGCGTGAACTGTTCTTCATGAGTCGGTTGCGCTGCATTTCAATCCGACGCAGCTCAATGGACTCCATGCTGGGCATTGAATGAGCCAGTGATATTTGTGTTGCAAAGTACCCTTGAATGACGCGGTTCATCTCGGCGTGTTCCTTGGCAATGTCTTTCGCCATCTTGGCATTTTCCACGATAGCTTGGTGCTACAATTTGAGGTCGTACACTTCCTTTCAGGAAGGATTCATGGACGAGAGTAGGACTACCTGCAACAGGTCCACAGCAGCTTGCACGGCGGCAACCCAGTCGTCGCGGGTCGACACAGATGGCGCGCCTAGCTTGTGGGTCTGCGAGGGCGTTTTGATCAGCAGCGTCAACTGCTCCAAAGCCTCAACTCCGGAAATGGTTTCGAGCATGATGATTTTGGTGTCACCTACATCACTACAGTGGGAACCTTGTTTTATCGCATGGTCTACCCGAGTGCTGCTGCGTATTGAGGTCGATGGTTTGATACTGCAAGCTGTTGTCGATGAGCACAAGCTTGACACACCGGTCCAATATGAAACCTGGTCAGCGTTGAGATTCCGCGGGCACGATCAAAAGGGTACCATATTTGACAAAACACTCGCCTGCCCGCAGCAGCGGTAAAAACCGGTCGTAAAAGTCATTCTCGCGCAAGACTGACGGAGAGCAGCGCTGGCAAATGCGGACGGGGGTTGTGAGATCGCATTTGAGCAGCTTCTCGAAGTCATTGGCGCAGGACCCGCAAAACACTATACGGTCATTGAGCCAGACAGACGATTGAGGCATCTGTACCATGGCCACAAGCACGGCAGTGGTGTTTGCGGTGGAAGAGACCAAATGCTACGTTGCAGCCTGTGCATGCATCTACAACGTCGTCGTCTTCCCACGCTGGTGGTGCCTCAGTCGCCCCGAGCACATTTCGCCGTGCTGAACCAACGAAACCTACAGCGAAGGTCAACGGCAGCGGCCCTGGGTGCCTACGTTGCGAGCGGCCCATTGCAGGCGGGCTGTCGTCGTTTCCGGCATCCAGGCACCACATCCCAGGACAAGTCGTGAGCGTTTTGATCATGGCAACGCCGCTTGGCTATCAACCAAGGATACTCTCACAGTGCAGAGTCCACCGTAGTTTTATTATTTGCGCACGAAATCAAGCGCTTTGTATACCGTTTTGACGGTTGGTTTTGTATTGCACCACTTCAACTGACCCGGCAGCCAATCAGGTACGAGGACCATGTCCTCCTTCTACGAACCGGGACTTGAAGGGCCAAGATTTCGCCTTGGACCAGGTCCCGAGTGCAATGAAGCTGCAGGAGGCGATCGAATTCGAACGCGACTTCCGATGCATGTGGACGATGGTGTCCTCTGCCATCGATGGAGGATATGGGACCTGGCGAGAACCAGCTTTCTTCATCAGAGTTTCTTGGAAAAAACATCGATCTTTTTAAGACAAATGAATGAGTTCTGACTGATGTTTGACCGTCGGTCACGAGCACTCTCCCCACGATCGCACCCAGTCAACGTCGTCGCACGAGCGATCACTTGGCCTCGTGGTCTCTTGACGGGTGCTGTTGTTCTTCGTTGAATAGCACTGGTGTTGCGAAGCCTTGTCCAAGGTCGCAGAGTACTTGATTCACCGGCAACATTTATGCCCCAAACGCAACAAAAGCCAAGGTCTGATGGCGCTTAGCTGAACTCGTCAACCGTCTTCTTTCTGCGCCGACCTTTTGATGTTTTCGCCGACGCAAAGATTGTGGCAAAAGCCGCCTTCACGGAATACACCTTGTTCTCGGCAGGAACTGCTCCCTTTAGAGAGCATGGAGGTTTTATTCTCATGCGAAATTGACAATTTCGCTTGAGAATTGAAATTGAAAGACGATTCCACATTGATTCCAATGGCGCTCTCCTCAGGTGATTTAGTCTGCTCTGGCAAGCTCCACGATATACTTGCCGCGGTACCCCGGTCCACCGATTCCCAATGACGTCCCCCGCACTGCGCTTCCATCGGTCAAGCCCCTTCACCCCGTGGACACCCCGACTGCCAGTGTAACCTTTTGTACCTGCTGCTGTGTCTGTCCCTTGGAACGGCCGATCGTTGGCCCGAGCGGCCGTGTTCACTTGGCACATATTTTTGTGTATCCGGAGGATTATCCGGCGGTGTCCACCAGGCGTCGCCGCAGTGTGACAGCGTCAGTGTTGGACAGGCATCCCAAGCAAACCAGCATGACCATCTCAACCAGCGGCCTCGTCGCCGTCATCGTCGTCGTCCTCGTCTTCTGGCTCTTCGTCTACCTTGCTTTCGCGCTGAGCATCCGCGTCGTCAACCACGCCGAGGTCATGATTCTCGAGCGCTTCGGTCGCTACAAGATGACATTGATGCCCGGCATCCACTTCATCGTACCAGTTATTGAGCGTGTGCGCCCGATCGCGTGGCGCCACATGAGCCGCCAAATCACGAACGGTGATGCACCCGTTCTCTCGAGCATGAGTGAAGCCGTGGACATGCGCGAGCACGTGATCGAGTTTGCCCGCCAGCATGTGATCACGAAAGATACCGTCATGATTGATATCGACGCCCTCGTGTACTTCCGTATCGTGGACCCGCGCCTCGCCGTGTACAAGGCACAGAACATCCCGGACTCGGTCGAGCTCGTGACGCAGGCAACCCTCCGAAACATCATAGCCACAATGACGCTCGACGACACCTTCTCGTCGCGCGACGAGATCAACACAGAGCTTCTCAATCGCGTACGCGTCCTTGATCATTATTGAAATAGCTCGACTCACTGTGTTCCGTGCTTAGGTCAAGCCCGACGTCGAGCGTTGGGGTGTTACCATCACCCGCGTCGAGATCTTTGACATCGTTCCTCCCAATGACATCAAGCGCGCCATGGAGCAGCAGATCAAGGCCGAGCGCGAGCGTCGCTCGGAGGTCCTCGAAGCCGACGGCCAGCGCGAAAGCTGTATCGTCAACTCGCGCGGTGATGCCGCCGGCCTCGTGCTTCGCGCCGAGGGCGACCGAGCTTCCACGCTGCTCAAAGCTACGGGTCTCGCCGAAGCCAAGATGCTCTCATCGAAGGCTGAGGCGCAGTCAATGGAGGCCATTCGCAGCGGTACGCATGTCATTGTCGTGGAGCTCGATTCTCACGTCTCTGTAGCAATCAACGAGGCAGGCGTCCGCGCTGTGGACTACCTCACTGCCATCCAGTACCTCAATGTGCTGCGAAAGCTCAACGCCAACAACGGCAACCTTCGCCTTGTCTTGGTGCCCATGGACACAGTCCGTGGCATCAACGAGCTCGTGAAACTCAATGCATAATCGACCCACACTGCATAACTTCACTAACCCGTGGTTTTTGTTAAACCTCCCGCAGCACAGTGATGGAAGTGTCCAACGTGGGACAGAGAATGGCAGGTTTGACGTCGGCGCAACACGGACATGGACGAGACTGGGCGGTCTATCTGGTTACCATGGGATGTTTACGGCGACGAGGAGCCGCTGAAGAGGTGCAGGACGAGGTCAAGGGCCACAAGCGCGACGTGGACACACTCACCGTACATGCCCCATTTGGAGGCCTTGGAGAGATGCAAGCCTGTGTCGACGGGGGGGCGTGGAGGTACCTCGATCGAACTCGTGCTGCAGCGAGCGCGCGCGGATTTCAGCAGCAGCTTTTGGCGCACCCAGCCTAGGCATGGAGTAGGTTGGCGGCAAACTCGGCAGCGAGCGCACCTTGAATGCTCACAACGGTCTGGAACCACTCTTCGAACTCGAGCGATCGGATGGACTTGAGAATGAAAAAGCCGCGGCGCAGAAGCTCTTCTTCGCGCGAAATCATACTCGCGAGTAGCAGAACGACAACGATATAGCACGCATAGCGCAGGCCACGCCCGACTGGAAAGACCTAGCACGTGTCATGTTCTGCGTTGCATTGCGAGTGGATGTGCGTACGAAGCAGCAGAGGACAAGGACGACAGCGCCAACGATGGACGTCGTAGCCACGGCATATTGATGCCGAAGCCGCAACCCGGACCGATGGCTGTACAAAATGGCATTGATGAAACCCATGAAGTACACATCGTCGACGGACGAAGCCGGCGAGGCTTGGACGGCGAAGAAGAGGACGGCCATGCACGTGGCGTGGAGCACAACGACACCTGCAGAGAAGTACTGCGCGGCCTTGACGTCATCAACGCGACTCGCCGGCACTAGAGTCGCGAGCAAAGAACGACGAGCCGTGGAGTCCGGCACCGCGTACTGCTGGCCCAAGACAAACATGAAAACAGCGGCGCTGACGTAAGCCAAGTCGACGACGCCGAAGCGCAGGCCAAGGCCTAAGTGTTGAGCGACTGGGGCGGTCCCAAGAAGGCGGCAGTCCTACACCGGGTTCAAGCCAACAAGCAGAACGGGGAGCGGACTTGGATGACGAGGAAGGTTTGGTTGATGACAACGGTCGCAACAGGAAACCAAATGACGCGAAACATGCCTTGGTGCAGCGCGGCAGAGTGCGGGCTCTCGAAAGGAAACGGATCGATGAGGTACCAGTGGCGCAGAAAACATGCCTCGACATCTGCGTGGCGAAACTCGAGTGATAGTCCGTGCAGCAGCTCATGCTTGGAGAATTTCGGCTTGTTCAGCGCTTCGGTGTAGTCGTTTGACGCCCCAAAGGGCAGCTGTAGCGCGTAATTGCGTCGCCGCAGAAGCTCCTGCATGGACATTACATCTCGAGTACGAGCTTGCGGTGGCACCTGGCGGTAATGGGAAACCATCCCCCCCAGTACCATCATGCCGTAGTTAAGACCTTGGTAGAAGATATCGGACGTCGAGTCCATGCTTGGGTGTACATAGGCGCGGGCTGTAAGCTGAACGATGATGTAGGCGAGGAAGACGGACCACCCAAGAATGCAGCTCGATATGAATCTGTTGCCAGGTCAAGAGTGCACGAGGGGCATTCGTACCGGGTGCGGGCGACACCGAAGATAGGGATGAGTAAGATCAAGAGCGGGATGACTGGACCAGACTTCGCCAGAAGCGGCTTTAGGGCAATGAGCCCCATGGCCACAAGCCCGAACACCTAGGACCCGTGGGCACGAGGGCTATGCTAGTTGGAGGTACTGTAAGCGAGAGAGCTTCAAAGTGCTTGGCCAAGCAGGGCACGAAGGTAAGAAAGAAGCCGACGACGAAGGGCGTTATGACGAGCCCGATCGCGACTGCTGTGGCACGCGGGGTGAAGTGAACGAGCGACGCTTCCCAAGTAATGTACAAAACTAAGCCTGCAAAGCCGAGGAGAAAGCAACCGCGCGTTCGCCGGTTGGCACCCTTTTGAATGTGCTCGCAGTACCCAGCCTCGTACTCGGGAAGGAAACGAAGACTCATCGAGCTCATGCCAGGCACACCCTGAAGCTTTGCGAACTGCTCGAGCCGATACTCATGTGCTTTAACGAGTTGCAGAGTCTCTATACACATCTAAGAACGAAGTCTGAAGTTGTATGGAGTGTCTACCTTCGACCGTAGAGGCCTTGCAGTCGGGCACGTCGTTCGCGCGAAGAATAAGTTCATCTGCCTCCCCTGCGTCGAGAACAGGCGTGCGGATAAGTGACGACCGCCGCCCGAGACCCATGGTGCTGCGGCGGCGATGGACTGCCGGGCGCTCGGGACTATCGCTACGGATGGCCACATATGGCTGCTCCTCGAGCAGGAGCGCCGCTTCCTCCATCGCTCTCGGCGCCAAAGGTCGATTGAGCGATCTTTTAAATTCTGGTGTAACCAATCGTCATGCTGGATTTCATCTATTTCAGCCAATAGAATGAAGATTGTGTGGACCAATCAGGATTATTTCTCGTCAGCTTTTTGGCGAATCGGCGGCCTGTTTCTTTTTGAAATCGATTCAGTGTGAGGCAAGCAAGCGGAGAACCATGAGCGACCGACCCAAGCCCCGCGATGATCGGATTAAGTCACCTGACCGCAGGCGCCACCATGGGCGCAGCAGAAGTAGATCCCGAGAGCGTAGTCACAGAGACCGCCGGCACCGCAGCCGCGACCGGTCGCCTCGGCGGGGCGATCGCAAGCGTGCGAAACGGCGGAGCCGGTCGCGTTCCCCGGAGTCCAAGAAGGCACCACCTCTCAAGCCGACACCGACTGTGGACGAAAAACCGGTCAAGACTTCACCTTCAACTATCGAGCCTCTCAAGGTTGAGGCGAAAGATCCGCAGCGGTCTATTGCCGACATATTCAACGTCTCGGACTCGTCGCCGGTGGTTGCTACGAGTAAGGCCGTGACGATCCCGATAAAGTTGACTGAGATTACTCGTGGCACGAAGGAGGGTAGCGACGCAACAGCACGCAGCTCTTCAAGTGTAAACGCGAATGACTCCTCCTTGACATCGGAACTACCCACTCCTGCTCTAGCTCCTAATCCACCTGCACCACCCGTGCCTGTGGGAACCAAGGTCGACGTGGGCTCGATGAAAATGGACGTTCTCCGTGCGCTCGCTCAGGCCAAGTCGTCCATGGCCGGCTTCAGAAAGGCCCCGATGCCACCACAGGTCGCCACGTCATCGGCACCAGCAACCGCGGAGCCTGAGTCAGCAACAGTGGGTCCCGAGATAGCGGACCCAAACGAGCTACCTGTGACACAAGAGGATAACGGAAGCGGCTTTGATGACGAAGACGATGAAGGCGAAGACGAAGCCTGCTTCGACCTTTCAGAGCTGCGAAAGGTAGCCAAAGCTGGTCACGAATCAGAAGAAGCGCCGCAGCCAAGCCCATCGATCGCGGAGGAGCCGGCCGAAGTGCCTGCCCCTGTGCCGTCGCCTCCCAAGGCCCCTGACGACATGGACGACTTCGACATGTTTGCGGACGACGACGACTTGGATGCGCGACTAGCCGATGCGCCGATCCGTGCCGTGGTTGCCAACACAGCAAGCAACTGCGACGATAGCGACGGCTACTATCGACCCACTATCGGCGAAATGCTTAATGGCGACCTGCGAGTCGTGGGCCAGGTAGGCGATCTTCTATAGGTAGCGCGCAGCTCACCGGGCGTAGGCTGGGAAGGGTGTCTTTTCGACCGTTCTACTGTGCAAAACACCAACCGATGCAACCGTCGCCGTCAAATTGATCCGCGCCAATGACACGATGCGCGACGCGGCGCAGACAGAGATCAAGCTACTGCGCGAGCTGCAGGAGGGCCACAAGAGCAAGTACGTTGTGAAGCTCTTGTCGTCGTTTGAGCACCGGAACCACATGGCGATGGTCTTCGAGCCGATGCAGATGAACGTCCGGGAGGCCATGAAGAAGTTTGGGGGCCGCGACGGCCTCTCGCTCAAGGGTGTCAAGGTCTTTTGCAAGCAACTCCTCTTTGGTCTCGATCACCTGGTCAAGCACAACGTTGTCCACGCCGGTAAGTTCGCCTTGAAGCCAATCGACAGTTCCTCACGAGGCGGCATAGACATCAAACCCGACAACATGCTCCTGGACGAGAAGGGGTCCATGGTGAAGCTTTGCGACTTCGGCTCTGCTTTTAAGAGCACTTCCGCCGACGCGCATGACCCGACGCCGTACCTTGTGAGCCGATTCTACCGCGCCCCCGAGATCATTCTCGGTCTCCCGTACCACCACCCGGTGGACATGTGGAGCATTGGCTGCTGCGTGTACGAGATGTACACGGGCAAGGTGCTCTTCCCCGGCCAAACCAACAACGAGATGCTGAAGCTCTTCATGGAGATCAAGGGGCGCTTTCCGGGTAAGCTCCTGCGCAAGCATCGGACAGTCTACCTCGAGAAGCTGCTAATGGAGCCGCATTTTGATGAGTCCCTGCGGTTCATCAGCCGTGAGATCGACCGCGTCTCGGGTATGGCTTCCCCCGTTCCCTGTCATGTTCTCATGACGTGTCTGTAGCGAAGCCCATGCTGCGCGTGATCAACAACACTAATGCGACAAAGGACCTCGGCGCAGCGCTTCTGGCTGCTCGGGCACCCACGGACGACAAGAAGCTCGTACTGGATCTGAAGGACCTGCTAGACAAGATCTTTGCCCTCGACCCAAGCAAGCGCATCTCGGTCAAGGAGGCGCTGCGGCATCCATTCTTGCAGTCGTCGTCCTAGTTGTTTGTAATATGCTAAGAAACTCGGCTCTTTCCGCTTCAGTGGTTATCCGCGCAGGTAGGCAACGCAGATGTACATGAAGCCGAGCACGACGATCATGCCACCGTAGACAATCCACTTGTCGACGGCATCTCTCCGTTCGATGACTCGGAGAAGCGAGCTGCTGAGACCAAGGCGGTTTGCGACGTCTAGCACTTTGCGCTGGACTCCCTTCATGCGCTCACGCTGGTCGCCTAGGAACATGTCATTGGTATCGTCTCGTTGGTAGATTTGGAAACGTACTGAGGTTGCCGAGCGTCAGATAAGATAACTCTGTAATCTCGTTGACCATGCGTGACGAACGACCGAGAGACTCGTGCTCCTGAGACAACAACGCGATGTCGTTGGCCTGGTTCAAGCCACGGCGCGACAGCAGCTTTTCGCGCTCGCGTAACTCAATCTGCGATCGACTAGACTGTATGCAGCGCTGCTCGAGCGTGTTGTTGAGCAGTGTATACTCTTCACGGAGCTCGTGGACGCGCTTTGTCCAGATGTCGCGGCTCTTCTCGAGGTACACTAGAGAGTCGAGCTGGTCGATGAGGCTACGGAGGGCGGCCGCGTTCTCTCGCGCTTGAGTTTCCATGTTACCGGTCGCGCCAGAGTCCATGTACTTAAGCTGCTCCTTGAGCTCGAACACAAGCTTCCGTGCCCGAGGAATGAGCGCGCCGCACGTTGTCGTCATCTTCTGTTGTTGGGACACGAAGCAAAATGGGAAAGGGTATTTTACAAAATGAAAAGAGGCTTTTTATTGCTAATTACTGGGCTTGACATACGTTGCGTTCTTGGCTGCCCTGAACTGCTTCACCTGACGCTCCCCCTTGCGAAGAAGGTACTCGATCATGTGAAAGTTCATGCGGTCAATGGAATGAGCCTCAGCACGGAATCTTTCTCGCACAAAGTTGACTGTATCTGACTCGCCACTGCGTTCCTTTTCATAGGCAACGCGCAGATAGGACCGGTAGAGGCTTAGAACCTGCTTTTGCAGACCCGAGTGCATCTTGCCCTTTGTATGTCGCACCATCGCCGGCGGACCCTCGCGGCCGGCCGCGTCCACAACACCCCGAGGTCGCTCATCATGATCGTGGTCGTGGTCATGGTCGTGGTCATGGTCGTGGTCATGATCGTGGTCATGATCGTGGTCATGATCGTTGTTGTGGTCATGATCATGGACACTGCCATGGGCGTGGCCGCTGTGCCGTCGCAGGAAGCCTATCGGCACCGTAGCATGGGGCGTCGCGGCGCCCTTTTGGATGGCGCGCGCGAATGTTGTGCGCAACATGATGAAGGTTGGCGAATGAATATTCACTCAAGGTCAACACTCTAGAAACAGATCCCTGTGTCTTTTTATTCACTTTAATTTACACAGGATTTCTATCATTTAATACTGCGGATTTTGTCACAATTTCCTGCAAATCAATGATCCGCGCGCATGCGTTGGATGTCTGCTTCGTTGTAGGCGATGCATTGACGGGGCACTAGGAGAGGCGCTGCTGACCATCGCTTCTCTCGTGCCCAACACAAGCACGCCAGGTTAATTCCTGGCGCCGGAAGCTCGAAACGACGGATGGAGCTGGAGGGCGGTTGCGAGTGGTGGCAACCGCAGCCGTCTGGATTGGCCAAAATCCTATCGTTTCGGCCGATCCTAGACGATGACCGCGAGAGACCTACGCTCGTACATGCGCGAGACGACGAGCAGCAGGGTCAAGACGGCGCCGGTGCGACCCGACTTTCTCCGCAAGCACCAGTCGATGCGGACACAGCAAGGCAAGGACAAAAGTAGCCCAGCGCCGGCCCCGATGCGCTGGCGCTCGGCCAATGCGCACACCATGGGCCCAGGACGAGCGGTGTCACTTCCGACACCAAGCGCCGCGACTGCAACACAAAGTACGGTGGCTGCACCGCTGAGGACACCACCGAAGCCCGTCCGTTCGCGCGGCGAGCTTCTCAAGGAGTTCCAGGAAGCCCGAAGTGCGTTCACAACGGGTCAGAAGGAGTGGCTTGACCGCCTTTCGCAGCTCATGGCAGAGCTCGACAGCCCGGAGGATTCCTGTGACAACAACAACGCCCCCGAAAGCCCAGGGACTCAACCGACAACAGGCGAGCTCCAAGCGTTTTATGAGGCAGCGATGGTCGATCTCCAGAACCAAGTACGGACACTGACGACCAAGCTGAGTGTCGTCCGAGCAGAATGTGCGCGAGAGCTGGCTGCCGAGACGGAGGCCCGTGAGCGGTCGCGACGCGAGAAGGATGAAGAAAAGGAACGAGCGGCTCGACGGGACCTCGAGAGCGAAATTCAGAGTCTTTTGGATGAGAACCGTTCGCTCCAAGGCGAGAATGAGACCATCGGTCAGGCCCTCGAGGACGCGCGAGCGCAACTTTCGCGGCTGGAGCAACTCGCACCCATCACCGAAGGACACGAAGATGACGATATCGCAGCGCTTCGCAAAGACAACGAAGAGCTCCGGACATTATTGCAACTTGCCAACAGTAACATTTCGCGCGATGAAGAAACCATAATGCGGCTTAAGCGCCAGCTAGCAATCGCCAAGAACGCACCCGAAACATCGCGTAAAAGCAACCAGGAAGACGCTTTACTCCCTGTGCTACCGCCGCAACGGCGTGCAAAGTTGTCCAAGACCACGCCCACGAAACGACTCTTGTTTGGGTGATCACGCCACCTACAAGCTTCCTAAAGCAAAAATGCAATTTCGGAATTGACTACATCGCCACACTGCAACCTGAAACTCCGTGTGTTGCACGGTGCTCAGTGGTATGCACCACGGACAGGACTTGTCATCGCGAAACTTGTCGACGTCACGACGGCTCAAGTACCGCCCGCATGCCCATCGTGACCAGTACTGTTTCATTCGTTTTCATAAAACCAGTACGCTGTCCAGGTTTGAATTGTATCGATATGTTCTTGTTTGGTGGAACAGCACGGAGATGGCTTCGTTCGGACGGCACGGAGATGTCTTTGTCACCAGGATGGAACAATCTCGTATGGATACCAGACTACAACGTGTACATGGACATAAAGCGTTATATTAAGCGTAAACAACTCGTAGAAGGGATAACGACTATGGACGGGTCTAGTTGACGTCGTCGGCAAGCGAGGCGTAGCCGTCCTCCATGGAGATGACCCGCTCGGCCTTCGTGGCGACGAACACCGAAGCAAGCACAGCAACGGAGGCGACGGCAGCCACGACGAGCACGACGTTGTTGGCCGTCGACGAGTACATGGCCATGAGCTGGCTCGAGCCAACGGAGACGGCCTTGGCCGAGCATTGTGTCACGGTGTCGCTGAGGTAGGTGGTCATGCTGACCTTTGCTTCGTCGAGGTAAATGAGCGCGTTGGGCACGACAGGGCATGTCGAGCTGGACCCGTCGCAAAAGCTACTAGAATCGCAAAGCGTGGCCCCTTTGCCACAGAGCACTGTGGGGCCCAAAAAGATGTCCTTGCAATTTCCAGCGCCATCGCAGTGATCTGGACCATCACAGTCGCCATTGTTGCGAAGACCCGTGCAAGTTCTCGTGGCGGGCGATGGAGCGTTCGCGGAACAAGCACCCGAGGTACCCGAGCACTTGGCGTCTTCGGTGCAGGCACCCCCGGCTTTGCACACCTTGGTATTTGGGAGGTAGTTGTCTTTGCAGTTGCCAGCGCCGTCGCAGTTGTCGATGGCGGCATCACACGGCCCGCCATTGCTTTTGCCCGTGCATGTCTTGTAGACCGATGATGGCACATTTCCGGGACAATCGCTTGAGGTGCCCGAGCACTTGGCGTCTTCGGTGCAAGCACCCCCGGCTTTGCACACCTTTGTGCTTGGGAGGTAGTTGT
>JNBR01002425.1:0-35025 GCA_002081595.1 Achlya hypogyna
TCGAACCAGCGTACGCGACGAGGCTGATGGGGAGCACAGCGTGCTGCCACCACAACAGCTTGAGATTTGCGATGATCACGACTGCGGTGAATGTGACGAAACCGAGGATCCAGAGTCCCGGCGACGTGCCATGAGCATCGCAAGCAGCAAAGGCGGACAGCGTCACAAACGTTATGACGGTGGATTCGACAAGGGCCGAGACGACAGCCAAAATGAAGCGGCGGTGTGTCAAGTACGGCTCAGCGAGGTAAAGAATCGGCAACTGCAAAAGGAGTTCGCGGGGGAGGTCTGCGTCCATGACGGCGACAAAAATGACGGGCAACGACGTGAAGAGAATGTTGTACAGCTGGACGCCAACCTCGAGGTACATCTTCTGGCCCGAGACGCCCGTGTACCACGTGAACCAATACTGCGTCGCTAGCAGCAAGATGTTCTTGTACAAGATGTACAGCACGAGCTTCGAAATGCGCTCGTGGTTGCTTCGGCCATGCACCAGGAGCAGGTTTTTGAGGTATGCGAACTGCGCGATTGCGTAGTCGGAGGCGTTCACGGCCTGGAGGCCTTCCTGGCCGCTGATGCCGATGCCAATGTGCGCTTCCTGCAACATCGGTACGTCGTTTGCGCCGTCACCGATCGCGAGGACACGGCCCGCGCGCGCAGCCATGAGTAAGCGCACGATGGCTGCCTTCTGTCCCGGCGACACACGACAGGCGAGCACGGTAGCGCACCGGTCAGCCACCTGCACGAAGAGGTCTGTCACCGCGGGGTCGCTCAAGACCACTTCAAGCACGGAGCCCGTCACAATAAGCGCGAACGCCTTGTCGCACGTCACCGACGAGGGCCGCAGCGAAATCCGCGACGGTGACAATGTCTGGCGCGACTTGGACCACGAAGAAGACGTGCGCAACGCGCTTGTGCTGCGGCGGCGATGAAGTGCCGTGGCGGGCGCCGCGACTTGTTCCCGCAGCGCCGAGAGCGTCGCCGTTGCCGCGGGGACGCCGTGGGTCTCGGGCACCATGAGACAGCGCATGTGGGGAAGCACGAGGTTCGTAGCGCGGCCAATGGTCACGGCCGTTTCTTCCTTGTCTCCCGTTAGCATCCAGAGGCGGAGGCCTGCGGCTCGTAGGGCCAGAATGGTCTCAGCAACGCCGTCCTGCAGCTTGTCCTCAATGGCAGTGGCACCGAGGAGCTCCAGGTCCCGCTCTATCTCCGCCATGCATGTGTCGATGGCGTTGGGTAGGCCGCGCCGCCGCAGGTCGGCGTCGTGCAGTGACTGCTGGGCCGCTTCGTAGCGCGCCAGCCACGCTGCAAACCACGCTTCGTCGAGGACCCTGCAACCGACTATGAGTGTGCGCAGCCCTTCTTCGGCGTAGTCTTGTACGTGACGGGCCGTGGCTTCATGCATTGCGCGCGCGGCCGCGTCGGTGGGCGGCCGCAGCACGCACATCATGCCGACGTCGGCGCCTTTGGCATACAGCATTAGCGCGTGGTCGTCTTGCAGCACGATGGACATGCGGCGGCGGGTCGAGTCGAAGTCCAGCACCGCTCGGATGTTAAAGGCTCGTACGGTACCCTGCACCTCGACGCTCATGGTCGTCGGGGACCTCGCCTGGAAGACGAAGCCGAGAGCTTTGGCGCCGCACACAAGCGCCAGCTCGTCCGGGGACGCGGCCGAGTAGGCGTCACCGCCCTCGGGGATGACCGTGTGGCAGAGCGCGAGCGCTGTGAAGAAACGGTCGATGTCGGGCGTGTGCAAAACGCCAAGTAGGTCGTTAAGGTCACCGCTACCTGCGCTATGCTGTCGCTGCAGCTTGTGCAAGAGCCCCACTTTGGTCGAAAAGCGCTTGAGAAGTGCAGGGCGATCCCGTCCAGCGGTGTACATGACGCCGCGCACGCTGCACTTGCGAAACTGCATGATGTTGGACGTGAGGGTGCCCGTTTTGTCCGTGACAAGATGCGTGATCTGGCCCAAGTCTTCGTTTAGCGCCATGCTCCGCACCGTGGCGGGGGTGTTGCTCGCGCTGTGGTACATGTGGGCGTCCCACTCGATAAACTTGGCTTGAACAAACTTGGCGGTGCCCATCGACACGTACAGCGATATCGGCACGAACTGGTACATGAGCAGAAAGTAGTAAAAGAACGAAATGCCCCACGCACTTGCCAAGGATGGCCCGAGGTAGCCTAGGGCGGGAGCCCTGGCGACCCACACGGTATTGCCCGTGGCGGCTGCGCCGCAGAAGAGCACGAGCATCAGCACAAGCACGCCAACGTACGTGTTGATGCGACCCTCGAGCGCACTGCGCTTCGATGGCGTCGGTCGGTTGCCCATAATGATCTTGGTGTCCATGCCGGTGTTGAGCACGAGGCCGTATATGCAGCGAGTGCTGCGCAACGTCGATCCTCGCAAGAGAACATTGCTGATGGTGATGGCCGTCGATGTACTGGCATCACCCTCGAGGTGTAAGACGCCTTGGAAGCAGTGGATGTTGTGGTTGGGGCGCTCGACAGTTGCGCGGCCACGCAGGCGGAATAGCCTTTCGGGCGTGCTTGCGTACTGTGTGGAGGCGAGCGGCTGCCGCTGCTTGAGGTTCGTCTCGCCGTCGAGCGACTTGGTCTCGACATAGCAAGTGCCCGTGTCGCTAGGCACGCTCAGCAAGAGCACATCAGCCGGTACGGGCTCGTGGTTGGCGATGCGCACGATGTCACCGACGAGAACATCGGCCCACGGCACCTCGGAGAATGCCTCCGCTGCCGACAACCGCAGCTTGTGCGTGCGTCGCCCGTTGGCGACCCGGTCAGCCTTGCGCCTCGCCAGGTCCTCCACAAGCGCGAAAGTGGCGTCGATGAGAAGGATGAGCATGAGAGTTGGTAGCGTTGCTGGTAGGCCGTTCGTGTTGCTGATAGCTGGGACGGTCTGTAGCACCGAGACGACGAGGAAGTACGCGTGGGCCAGCTTCTGGAATGCTTCAAAAAGGAAAAGCGGAACGAAGGACAGAAGCGAGTACTTGGCTGTGCGAACGTAGTTACTCCGGTAGGCAAATGCCGAGTTAGCCCCCGGGTCGTGTACATGCACCTCGCGGAACTCGGCCGCGACCGTGGAGGCGCCCATGCTCGCCGAAAATAACGTGTCGTTTCGCGCAAGAAAGTGTGTCGCATGGCCAACTGCGCCAATTCGCGACCACCCATGGGCTACCGTCACGACGGGGCTCTTGATCACGGCCGCATGAGCTGCGCCGATTGCACCTATCAGCATCTCTTCCTTATGGAGAAGAAGCTCTAGGACCTTGTTACTTCTAGGATACACTAGTACCCCCAACCACTGACCAACTTGTAACCGGTTGTTCACAAATCGTTTTCAAGGTTTCCGGTGTGTACAAGTGTCATATGCGAACGCTAGTGCATTGGGTCTTTCGTGAACGGTGCTCGTAATCTAACAATGCCAGGCTCACGACATTTGTGCCATTGTCATTCTTCGGAAAACGCTCTCACAGAATGCACTCAAACGTAAAGCACTTGAATCTTATACACTACCCATGAAATGGGACCAGCGCACTTTAGCGCTCGAAATAGTCCAGAGCTTGCGTATTAGTTTCGTTGTAGCAGGAACGCATTGTCTTGCAGGATCGTAAACAGCGAATGCGTTCAGTGATACTGTCGGCTTCCAACTATTCTCGTCCTACGTAGGTCCAAATTCAAGATCTTACAGAATCCTATCTCGACCAGTGCCACTAACGACTCAAAACTCGGGTTTAATGCTTGAGTGGTGTCTCTTTGGCTAGCATTGTGTGATGTCTCGAGTTCGAGTATCATCGGAGAGGTCCTCTACCACGCATATTTGCGGTGCTACTGAAGCCTCTATGGCCGCCACACCACCGTACACTATCGCAAATGTATCAGAGCCACTTCGACCGCTATATCATACACTGAGAGGGGACTCGCACACGTCGTTGCGCCGGCTGACACCTTCCAACGATTGATCCGAAGCCCACAATTAGAGAATCGTGGATTAGGGTCAACAAACACCGTTTGATCGAAGGCTGAATATCGAACTTCGAAGCGACTGTGGCCAATCAAAAAGGAATGATCAAGTCTCTTATTTTGTGGGCATGTCGGTCGCGCGCACCTTCCGCCGTCTGAGCTCGACCAAGCCGCTGGCTGCCGCGTCGGCGTCAGCACTGTCCATCCACATGGCCCCGATTCCGTCATTTGCGTTTGCTCCGCCGCCCATCGCGCCGCTGTCGACGGCAGCTCGCTCGATGCTCGCCGAGTCCAAGCCAGCACACGTTGAGTGCGACATCGCTACCGTCGCCCTTGGCATCTCTGCTGGTCTAGTCGTGCTCGGTATGAGCAAGATCTGGGTGGATGCATCGGCTTCGGATGATGTGAGCAAGGAAAACCTCATCAACTACTTCCTCGAGCTCACTCGCGAAATCGAGTACTTAAACGTACGTCCCCAATTGTGTTTGGCTGTGCAACGTCTGCGTCATCATTGTAGGATCAACTGCCTGAGCTAACTGAGAAAGTTATCCAGCAATCTAAGGCGGTGGGGGGTCAGATGTCAGAGGAGCAGGCACACCAAGTGGTCGTCGAACGCTTGGGGCAGTCCGTGAAGGCGACAGCCCATAAGCTCTTCATGAAGTACTGCTACTCGGTGGAGTGCAGCGATAAGGCCATGACAGACCATCAGCATGATGCGGACGTCGTTGCCGCCATCCAGCGCTTCGAGAAAGTTATGCAGAACAGCTCAATTGCCCAAGGAAACGTGACGATGCCGAAACTGTTGGTTCGCGACAAGGCAATCGATATCATGGAGCTCCTTCTTGCTGCTAACGATCGCGCCATCGAAGAGGCAGTCAACGACGCCAAGATGATGGGCATGAAGGACATGAAAGTCGAGAAGGCGATGTGGCTGGATGCTTACTTAAGTAAGACAGAGCAGTACACACAAGAGATCTTCCTTCAAGTGGGCACAGATGAAGCCACCATGAAAAATCTTATGGACCAGGTCATGCAAGATCCGACGTTTGCGCAGAAGCTCGAGGCTCTTCTACAAGAAAAACTGGCAAAGTTTCAAGCCCAAGGCAAATAGCCCTGGCTCGCCATGGGCGTATGTTCGTTCTTTAACGAGGAATTCTACCATAGGATAGTTTGTACTAGTACGTGGCTAGACTCCAGCAATCGGCTAATAGGCACTGGCAACTACTACTAGAGAAGCTCGATCACTAGTTTAACCGCGACAGATTTATTCAAATCAATTCTTTCGTCGCTTGACGTTCAAATGCCGTAGACTGAAGTACTGTACCTGCTAGTCATTGCGCATTTCGTAGTTCATGCTCATGTATGTGATGGATCTGTCCAGAACTGGGATAAGCCGCATCAACCCTTCCTCGTGTGCCATCGGCAGGGCCATTTTCAGTAAATCCATGAGTGGTTAGACTGACATTAGGTTTCGTGGCCTACGGCGCCATGGAATGCGTTAACGCAACATGATGCTGGTCATCGCGTAGAAGCCAGTAAAACCAGTTAAACTCTGGGCCAAGATGCAATCGTCAGGCGCCAAGTCTGCCACGGTGCACTTGGCTACGTGCAAGGCGATAGCCGTGTTGCACGTGACACGGCAACGTCTCACGCGGACTCGTGCGCGCCAAGGCAAAGACCCGTCGCGTGGAGGTAAAATCACGCCTTGTGGATGTCGTAGCGTTGACGGCAAGTTCGCGCCCTGCGAAGTTCGAAGCATGTTTCGAAGATGTTGCGGCGCTTGTCTGACCCTCGGGTGCGTGGCATTACCCAAGAGCACCGATGTCAGTGGCCCGCGCTGTCCGCTGTCTCCGCACGAAGGCGCGACCGCTGGCGCTACCGGCAGTCTCAGCTACCGCGTCTCAATTCTCGACCCACGCCCGCGCTAGCTGGGAGCCGCACGTCAAGGGCGACCTAGTTGGGGTTGCCCTAGGTGTCACCGCGGGACTCGCGGTCTTCAGTCTCAGCAAGCGCATTCTACCGACGCGAGTCATGATCCCCGAAAACCTGACGCGCGACACCGCACTCGAGTTCGTCACGCGTGTTGTCCGCGCCACGATGCGCGCTGCGGATGAAGTTGCCGCCGAAGCCAAGTCAAGCAGCCTCGAGGAAGAGCGACTACGGGATGCGTACGCTTACTACAGCTTCGACACTGTGTCAACTCGTAATAGGTGGCACTTTAAGACGCGGATGTACCACGAAGCCATTCTACATGACATGGGTTTCGACGAGGCGGTACCTGCCCACAACGTGACGTACTGAGAGTGCACCCTGCACATTAGGTTATGAACCGCGCACTTGCGCAATTCGACAAGGACCCCGCGTTCCACGCCCAAATCCAAGCGCTTACAGAAGCCTACCTTGATCAGTGCTACCGAATACTCGGCATCTCGAGAGATTGAGCGGTCTTGCTTTATTAAAGTTACTACATATCCTTGCGTGCTGTCCAACATTTGCGCTTGGAGTCCTCAACAGGTTGGGCTCATGCGAGCAAACCGCTGCGCATCATAAGGGGCATATGGAGGCAACTTCCGCCGCTAACCTAGACACTAAGGGAGTATCCTTTCGCCGGTATCTGCCCAGCTATGCTCTTACGGTGCAGCGCAGGGCCTTCAGCGAGCTCCGCAAGTCTCTCCCACAAGCTTGTCGGAGCACGATATTGCACTTCAATCGAAGTTTGACAACCGAAGTTCGAAGTGTCGAGACGGATCGAATGGCATTCATCGAGTTTCTTTTTCGTGAGCATGTCCGTCGCCCGCGCCTTCCGCCGTCTGAGCTCGACCAAGCCACTGTCTGCCAAGTCGGCGTCGGCGTTGTCTATCCGAACGATCTCTCTTCCGTCGTTGGCGGTCGCTCCGTCGCCCATTGCATCGTTCTCGACGGCGGCTCGCTCGATCCGCGCCGTGCCCAAGCCTGCGCACGTCAAGGGAGATCTCGCCACCGTTGCTATTGGCATTGCTGCTGGTCTGGCCGTGCTCGGTGTGGGAAAGATCTGGATGGATGCGTCGGCTACGGGCGATGTTAGCAAGGAAAACCTCGTCAACTACTTCCTCGAGCTCGCCCACAACATTGAGCACCTTGTCGTACGCCCATCATAGCTTCCGAACGCGCAGCTAACGCGTTCATGTTGTAGGGCCAGCTGCCGCAACTCGCTGAGCAGGTGATTCACCATGCGACGGCGTCGGGGCAGCAGATCTCGGAGGAGCAGGTGCATCAAGTGCTGGTCGAGCGCCTTGGCCAGGCCGTGCAGATGGCCGACCAGGAGCTCTCCAAGAAGTACCGCTTCTCGGCAGAAGGCATCGAAAAGGCCATGGCTGCCTACCAGCACGACGCGGACGTCGTGGCTGCGATTCAGCGCCTGGAGCAAGTCATCCAGAACAGCCCGCTTGCCCAAGTCAACGTGACGATCCCGGAGGACCTCACACCCGAGAAGGCAATCGACATCATGGCACAGGTGCTCAACGCTATCGGCCGCGCCATCGAGGAGGCCATCAACGAAGCCAAGGCCAAGGGCATGAAGGACGTCAACCTCGAGAAGGAGTTGTGGCAGGAGGCTTACCTGCGCAAGACCCAGCAGTATACGGAGGAAATTCACCGCGAAGTTGGCATCGATGAGGCCATCATGAACGCCGCTATCAACCAATTCGCGCAAGACCCTGCTTTCGGGCTGAAGCTCCAGGGGCTGCTGGAGGAGCAGCAGGCCAAGTTCCAGGCCCTCGGCATCTCGCTCCAGGATGTCGTTTAAGCTCCTGATAGACTATATCCAACGCAACATTGTATGAACGCATGTTAACTCTTAGCAAGCTGCTCACGCCCACTGGCGATTGCTCGATGTCGTCGTTGAGAGGAGGCCGCCACTGCCGCTGAACCACTGGTTGAGCAACTTGATCTGGACGCCATAGACAACAGCGACCAGGAGCACCTGCAGAGTGGTGTACCAGAAGATGCGCGACTGGTTGCTTTCCGCCGTCTTATGGTGGCGCTTGTCGCGCATAAGGTAGTAGTTCTGTTCGTACTTGATGAGGTCGAAGAGCTCCCGAAGATGGTCGAGGGACCCCTTCACGGTGTCGATATGCATCTGCTTTGTCGCCGCCTCCCACTCGTCTTCGTGCCCGAGCTCGTCTTCCTTCGTGAGGCCAAAGTTCGTCGAAAAGTCGACCTTCTTGCCCTCGTATGACGAGTGCTCGTTCCCGAGGCAAAACTTGTACCATCCCCCGCGATGCTCCGAGTCAAAGTTGAATCCATTGTGCTGAACGTTCTTCGAGTTCTCGTCCGGTGGCGTCGTCGTCACGAGTTGGTCAAAGAAGTTCATGTCAGTCTGCGCTTCTGTAGGCGCCTCTGCGTAAGGCCCATACGCCATGAGGCGGATGTCATACTGGTCGAGGCTTTCCACCACGGCGATGCGCAAGAAGGCCGTGCGCTTTGTCTTGACATACTCAATGAAGCACTCCTTGGAGTGCGCAGGCACGTTGACGACTAATGCTGATGCCACAGTCGCGGCCACGAGAAGCCACCGGCACACGGCGAGGACTCCCATCTTCCCAGCGCAATCGGATCTGTGGCCCAAGAGAGATCCCGACGGATGTCCAGCGTCTGTCCGGATACGACCATCCGGTGTTCTGGTTACAAGGCGTGGGAAATGCTTTTCACGTGCAGACCACGTAGCCCATGCAGCTTAGTTTTTGTTAGCACACGTGATTTTCACGTGAAAATAAATGTGTGTAATGCAATGTTTTCTCAAACTCAATTCTGTTTTTCCATGATGCAACTCAATTTCCGTGATTGAGGTTCTTCGCGGCGCCGCCACGAGGCCTCAAGGTGCGCGTAGGACCAAGTGATGCAAGAAATCATCCGCGCCATCTACAACTTTTGCTACGACGCGAATGTGCATGAAAAGACCCTTCGCTTTCATTGCTTCCTTGTCACGTTCGTCGACCTCTTCACGCGTTGATGGGTTGAGCTCATAGATAACGACCGACTACTGTACACCAGAAGGGCGATAGAGATTGATGCATTGATGTACTAGCGTATTTGCCTCGGAGGGCTGGTTCAAGTCCATCACAGAAGCATCACAATGCTGTGACCTGATCGGTCCGTGCTGTGAGAGAACGCACCTCGTGGCCAGTTAAAATCGTGACCCGAAGCCACTCGGCTCTGCATCCTCGCTAGCACAACACGCATGAACGGACTACGAATTCCTGGGCGATGCAAGCGCACGCCACATAAAACGCCAAGTAGTGTTCTGCAGCTGGTTGCTAACAGACGCTTGGACTGCAGTTGACACAGATATTAAACGTCGCCCCTTCCCTGTCAACGGATACACGACGTCAGAAGAGTAGGGTACGATGGCCACGGGATTGACAGAGCGCTCTTGCGCGTTGAAAGGCTTGTACAACATCATGTTTGTTCAAACGAGAGTTTGAGCTTAAGTTAATTTTTGTGCTTTTATAGAGGATATGGTGTTTAGGACGCAGAGAGTTGGCTTACCTTGACGATATGGCGACCAGGTACAAGCGTCATGCCGAGGAAGCGCTTCGAGGGGACCTGCGGCAGCTCGTCGTCGTCTTGGTGGGCAAATCGGTACTCATTAGTTTCGGTCAAAATGAGATTCTTCTCGTGGTCGAGACAATGAAAGGAGCCGATGAGAATGCGGCCATCAGAGATCTCGACACGCAGCGGCTGGTCAATGAGACCGAGGACCTCTTGAATGCACTTGGGCAGCGCGTCGACCTCGGTGGCTACAGCCGCGTGAGCGATGACTTTGCCGTTTGTGGAGAGCATCGAAAACTCAATTTGATTCTTTTTCATTGGCCAAAATGTAATTGACTAATAAAACCCAACCTGGCTTCCGAACACGTGAGCTCCGAGCCATGGAACTCAAACTGTGCATGGTCCGAGCGCACAATCCTATACTCTCTTGAGGGTAGTCATATTCTACAAGCATTGTGCAATGACGATGCTTCCTAGTTGCTTCGCAACTCAACCACGTCCTCAATGTTCTTTCATACTGAAAGTAAGCTTATTTCTTACAGTATTTCCGCCAGTTGTGCAGTCAGCAATAAAACGATACTGCTTAAGTGCATTTGCGCTAGAGAGTGCACACCTTTTGTGCACACTTCTGCAGCTGCTGCTTCGCAACTGAGTGCAGGTGGTCTTTATCTTTGTCATGTAGCTGTGGGTTAGTTCTAACGAGGTGTGGAGTGCAATAAGCTTGGCTCAGCCATTATCTGCGCCAGTTCAATTTATCGGAAATATGAACCATTCAGCAATAATCTGATTTGTATGGTATTTACTATGGGAGGTTTGGAGTTTCGATCTTGGAGAGCATGACGACGACAGCGCTCCGCGCGGGCGACGTGCAGAAGATGCTTGAGGCGAACGACAAGATGCTGCAGACATGGAAAACACTCCTTGAGAGTCGCCGTATGTTCATGTCTCCATTCATGGCTTGCCTTATGCGCCCGCCGTAGCGACTGCCGAGAAAACCGCCGAGGTCAAGGAGTGGCACGTCAAGTGCGTCCGATATAAGGAGCAGATCTCTCGATCGCTGGAGCGGCTCGCTGCCATGGCTGACGCACAGGTACATATAAACGGTCCTTTGGTAGCGACCTTATGAGACTGAAGATTGCCAAGAAGGAGCCAACGCAAGCACCCACACCATCACCAACCGCCAGCCCGCCTCCTGCAGCCATCAAACCCGTCGCACCTGCACCGTCACCAACACAAGCCAAACAACAACCCATTCCTCAGAAGCCAGTACAGCCACAGCCTCAGCAACAGCTTCTGCAGCAACAGCTATTGGCCAAGCAGCAACAGCAGCAACAAGCCGCTTTGCAACAGAAAAGGCAACTACAGCAGCAGCAGCAGCTTCAGCAGCAACAGCAAGCGGCACTTGAACTGAAAAAACAGCAGGCAGCAATCGAGCAAAAGAAGCAGCAGCAACAGCAGCAGCAGCAGCAAGCCGCCGCAGTCACTGGCGCGACACCCATGCAGCTCAACGCTGCTGGTAACACTCGACCGCTCATCCAAATGTTCTCATGACCGCGCATTAGGTTTTTCGAATCCCGCCGACCTCAGCGCGCTGTTCAACAACCCATCCATGGTCATGGCCGCAAGCATGAACTCCCTCGGGAGCTTCCAAATGCCCGGCACCGGCACGGATCCCGTGCTTTTCAACCCAATGGACCCCGTGCACCAGGCGCAGCTTAACATGTACAATTTCAACCTGCTGCAGCAACAGGCGTTCTCCAACGCGCAACTCTACCCGGGGTCTTTTAACCCCGCAATGAGCACCATGATGCAGTACACGAACGCGGGCTTCATGCTGCCAGGCCAGCCCAATGCGTTCCTCAACGACCAAGACACGGTCAACAGCGTCATGGACGACTTTCTCTCGCAGCCAGAGTAGCCCCACGCACCAATAGACTTGTTCATTGTACGTGTCGTCGCCTTGGAGCCCGCTGGTCTCCGTGCAGTGTCATTGGAGCATTACCTAACACGTTATTTAACGCTGGATTGCGTTCCGGCAGTGGCCAAGATCGCGACGAGATGAGCCTGCTCGTGCACGCGCAGCCGTACAATGGACCACAGCTCACGTCGCTAAAGGAGCTCGGCTCATGGCGATCTACCTTCCTAGCACACGCCGACAAAGCCCGCCTGCGTGAATACTTTACGACGGCCTCATACAAAGATCCAAATCTTGCAGACACGATATCGCCGGCCAGGCTTCACTTGATGCGGACGCTGTCTCCGACCCAAGACTGGCAGCACGTGCTGGATGAAGAGTGCGTTCGCATGCACACCCGACTGCAGCAGGTTGCGGTCCAATACTTGCTTTCGGCGATGGCAGCGTCACTGCACGCAATTGTACCCCACGACGCAGGGTCCAACGACATGTGGACCGAGCTCCACGTACTAGCGGGCATCGACGTCAGCTCTATGCCAAGCACGGTTCTATGCATGCAGTATATGTGCGTTCAAGAGTCTCCCGCGGCCTTCGTCGCTCGCTTCGAAGCCGCCGTGGCCACCGCACTGCCGGTGCTACCGGTGGGCATCGGCGTCGCTGAGGTGCGGAGTCTTGTGTCCGATGGGCTTCGTTGTTGGATAGTCAGACACATCGTTCGAGACGTTGATATTGGCGACGCCGGTGCCTCAACCTCGAGCTATGCCCACCTAAAGCGCGCCATCACTAAGTCATGGCATTGGCGCTCCGCTCAAGCGCAACCGCCGAGCGATGAGGCGGTTCGCAGTGGTTGCTGCAAGCGCACAGAGGCTCCCGAGCTGGCAGCCAGCGACGCAAGCCAATGCGGTACCATCTGCGCCCAAAACCGCCTGCAACGGGTAGTCCCATGGACAGCAAAGGAAACGGAAGCTCTGCTTGAACTCGTGCGGCGGTACGGGTCGTTCAACTGGGAGCGGATCCTTGCAAAGGGCCACGTGGCTAACGTGCTTCTTTCCGTTCGCACAACTGCCGTCATTCGCGTACCAAGCGGCCGTCGGTTTGCCACTCACAGCTTGTTGTAGGCGCACTACCACCGCATTTGCCCCGCTGAGGTCTCGAGCCACCCGAAGTGCCGAGGTCGTTCACGCTCGTGACTAAGCATCTTCGGCGGCTAGGGCTATACCATGGTCTATCAAGGAATAAGCAGCGCTGCTGCCCTTGGTTCACAAGCACGGCTCCAGCTGGCATCGCATCCACGCCGATGCTCGCTCGCGCCGGACCCTGCACCCACACCGGACGCCGCGAAGTTTGCAGGTACTACGGCCGACCAAATCGGTTCCCAAGCGGGCCGTAGTGGAAGTACAACGAGCTTCTGCAAGCCGAAATGGCCCTCTCCGCCGTCAGTACGCCACATGACGGCAAGAAAAGTTCTGGACAAACCAAACGTTGCTGCCTTGAGATCCCAATTACGACGACCCTCACGTAAGATAAGAGGGCTGTTGTCATAATACGGATCAATCAAACGACGGCGACCAGTGGACTCTCACAAAGCCCAACACCGCGGCCTCTGGCGCCGACCCTGTATGCGCCGAACGAGCGCAAGGTGAACGCTGGATTATCCTTCGAGGAGCGAAAGGTCGGGCGGAAGTTCGGCGTCGCTGTAGCGCACGTCCTGGAAAAACACCCGGAGCAGGCGGCAGGAGGCGAGGACGCGGATCTGCACCGTCGTCATGTGGTGCGTGCCAAAGGCCTCAAGCACGATGCTCTGCAGATCCATGCAAAGGTACTGCCAGCCTTTGCCGAGGGCCAGCGGCATCTGGCAATGGCACGCGTTTACGCGCGCAAGGCTTCGTGCGTTCGTGACGGTGAGCGTCCGGTACTCCTTCTTGGCGTCAAGCAGCTCGATCTCGAATGTGAAGAACGCGTCGAGATTCTTGACGAAGAAAACCACGTAGCGCATCACGTTACTCGTGTGGAAGACGATGCGCGTCTCGGGGCCAACAAGCTCCAGCGCTGGCTCGTCCACATCAGCATCATGCACAACGCGCACGTCGTTTTCGCCCCCGAGCTGCAGGCACTCGGCCACCGCCATGCGCACTGCAGGGTGCTCGCCCAAGGGGACGACGCCCTTGTCGGATGCCAGGTCGCGGCACGGCAGCACAGGCTCGATGAGCTTGTGCTCAAACATCTGCGGGTCATCGATGTCTTCGTCCGCCTCTTCATACGTCGCTGTCATCGTTCAAGGCAACGGCGCTTGAGAATCTGAGCCGGTTGGACCGCCGTTTCAAGGCTGAAACTGTGCTCAATGATGTCGTCAACCCACGCCGCTGCACCGGCGGCATTGATGATGGCGATGTCACATGTGTGCTCATGACAAAGCCGCCGGCGCTAGTGGGTGCTGTCGCGCGACTTGGTCGTCGTTGCGTCGTCCTCGGCGCATACCATGCACAAGGGCAGAAATCTACCGTAGAAGAAACGACTGAGCGAATAACGGCGCATGATGTCGGAGGCGCAGGCGTTCTTCGAGAAGCACAAGGCGCTGTTCGAGTACGACAAGTACTTTCCTGGGCGAGATCCCACGGAGGGCTCTTCATTCTTGTCACCGGCGCTGCTTGGGACACCGGCGGGCTGGAACGAGTCGACGTTCGAGGCAACGATGCTGGTCCTCTCGGCAGCCCCTGCCTACGTGCCAACGATTCCGAAGGCGATCGCACCGAAGACGCTCAACGCCGTCGGATTTTCGCTGCCACTAATGCAACAAAATGAATCGCCACCTCACCAAATACCCCGAAGCAACCAGCGAGTCGCAGTTGCGATGGAAGCAGAGTTGCCGACGCGGGATCAAGTATCCACGAGCCGACTAACTGCGGTGGGCTCGGTCGTTGCACCGGTTGCTGGAGCGACGGTTGTATCATTCGGCGCACCGTCGGCAGTTGCTCCAAGAGACAACCAGAGCTCGTCTGCGTCGTCGCAAAAGCCGATCCTGCTGGACAGCTCCATGCGCACCCTTGCACGCAAGGTGGACATGGCGCAGAAGATCGAGCAGCTCGTGGGGCCGAAATACGGTCGCGTCATCGGCCCTAGCAGTAACCTTCCGATAAGCGTGCGGCGGCGTCTCGAGGCTTACGCGAAGATCGACCAGCGGAAAGAAGCGTTGTACCAGCTCATGCGGCAGGAACACGCTGAGTTGGTGGCTCAGCACAAGCGCCGTCGGTGTTGACAGCGGCTTGCCTCGCGAGTTTTGGAGACTGGGCAAACGCCAAACAATAGAAGCCTACGAAACAACTTATCGCACTAATGGCAACAACCTTGAAATCAAGCGTTCGAGGTTGTGAGGCTGTCTGGTTCGAGGCATTCTAGACAAGGAGGAGAAAATCGGTGGATCCGCTGATGCTGCAGCAAAGACATCGATACTAATGGTGGTCCCTTGACTACTGCCATGCATCGTACTGCGGTAGCGACCGCCGTAGCTGCGTCTCCGCACTCCGCAACGACTTGGCCTTGGCGCAGACCTGGAGCTCGGCAACTTCAACCCACAAAGATCGTCAGTTGTCCGAACGAGCCAATCACAAGCCACCTGCTTAACGCAAATTTCGTGCTTTAACAGCCAATCAGAACGCCGAAAACAAGGGTTTCCAATGATACAGCGTTCTGATTCGCTGTATTCCTTGTGCAGCTGGTCCAATCGCTGGCCGCAAAACTAGCCCGACCTCATCTCGAGTAGACTCAGTTCTCCGAGAGCGGGCGGGAGCCAAACCCTCGGCACGCGGAACACTTTGCTTGGAGCTGCTGGCAACGCATGAGCCTTTGGCGCGACCTTTCGGCCCTGGCTTGTAACGAGGTTGTCGTACACTATTTCAACCTTCGATGCCCATCATTCCATCTCAAGAAGGGGGTCCCCCCTCCCTAAGAAAGTGCACTGACCCACCCATAAAAAGTGCACATGGCTTGAGCTCAGTATTGGTAGCAAACGCCTGAATGTGAAATCGACCCCGGGGGTGCTCAATTTTGGAGGTGGGTTGCTGGTGCTTCAAGGGAAGCGGCCAGATCGCAATCCGCCTGTAGCCATTCGACGGCAACAACTCTGCCATGAATACGCCACGCGCCACGGCTGCCCGACGAGCACGCGCCGACGGTGACCTCTCGGATGTATCGCCTCCACGCGCCAAGCGACCAACGACAGAGACCACCAGGGACAGTATGTCCTCCCCGACCACCACGTCGATGGCCTGGCCGCCTGCTTCTCCACGCGACAGCGACGGGGATGAGTGCGACGCATACGTTGCGGTGGCTGACGAAAGCGCCATGCGCCATGCGTGCCCGGGCTCGTCACGGTTCGCGTCGCCGGTGCTACCGAAACGCTTCCGCCTGACATCCTCCCCGCCCAAGTCCAAGTCGCTCTCGAGCTACCTCCTGCACAGGAAGACTACTCTGCAGCCGCACTACACACTCAAGCTTCACCCCGTCTCGGTGAAAGGCCTTTCCCCCGAGCAGCGAGCGGAGATGGAATCTCGTGGCCTTGACGCCATCGGTCTCAGCCCGAGTGTCGCGAAGCAAACCATCGCGCGCGATCACCTCGAGCCCATTGCCGCTTGGTTTCACGTGCCAGCGGTGGGTACTGGTGGCATCAAGCTCGAGTACAAAAACAGGATGCTGTACACGATCGACACGACCAAGTGTGGCGTCCTAGTCAACAAGTCCTCCATCGGTAGCCCATGTCTTGCGCCGCAGCTGACCTCGCCTAGCGTCCCACGTCCGGCGCCAACTGCATCCCGGCGACATCATTCAGCTGCTGCCTGCGCATAACAACAAGCCACCGCTGCGCTATGTCGTGTGCAAACGCATGCATGGACGCGACTCGAAAATCCGCCTCGCGCCGCGTCCACGCCGTCAACTCCACTCCAAGCAGTCGACGATCGTAGGTCTACATGCGTCGCTGCGCCCACGCACGTCATTAGGTGGTGTTTGCTGCATCTCCCTTGGCTGGCATGGACCGGTACGCCAAGTTCCATCACATCAAGGTGAGCTTTCTTCACTGCGGTGGCTCATTTATCGGCGCTAGTCACTCCCGACCGAGACAGACTACAACCTCATCACGAGCAGTATCCACGACGCGGGCAAGGCCTCGGGTGCGCGACCCCAGCGCGCAGGTCCTAAGCGTCGTCGTAGGCTCGTCGCCGTCCATCCGCGTCACCGTTGTGCCAGGCATGCTCGAGGAGCTGCAGCACACGGCCACGCTGCAGTGCCAGGTGCTGCACTTCATGGGCCGCGGCAGCGCTTCGTCCGTGTACTTTGAGGACAACCTGTCGCTCGTACACCCAGTACCCTATGCAGGCCTCCAGCGCAATCTCGCGGGCGGCACCTGCTCCTTCCGGCTCGTTGTGCTCTCGTACGACCACCCCGACGCCCTTGGTAGGTCCATTGCCATTGTTCGTCGCTGAACCGCGTGGCTAGTCGCGACCTTCCTGGCCATGGGCGTGCCCCACGTCATCGTCGTACCCGAGTGCGCGCCGCCTGTGCACGCAGCGCTTATCACGTCTGTCACCAGGCCCTTGTAGTGGCTTCATGTGCCTTAGGACCTTGTACCGCGGGCTCGCCAAGCGCAAGTCTGTGGAGCAGGCCTTCCACCTCGCCGCGCAGGCAGCCGCCGAACTCTCCGAGGACGGGGCCGACGTATGCAATTGGAGTGCACCGGCACTCATGGTGTGTAGAAGCTGGTGCTGCTGCCTGCGGGCGCCAACCACAACGAAGTGCTCTTCGAGCTCGAGCCGCCGCGCAAGCTGCGACCGCGCGTGCAGCCGCGACCGACACCGCTGTACCCGCACTTGCCGGTACTCTGCGAGGTACGCACCCTCACTGCTCTTGGAGGTGCGCTCACCCCGCGACAGGGCTTTCGTAGCCGCAACATGGACCTGTTCAAAGTACGTCTTTGGTCGCAGGTCATAGCTCACGCTTCGCTGTAGCTCTCCAAGCTGTTGTCATCTAAGCGCCGATTCATCACGATCACAGGTCCCAGCGGCATCGGTACGCCCGGGCAATGGGCGATGCTGACGCCGCACAGGAAAGTCGCTCGTCGCCAAGGCCCTAGCACGGCACCTCTCGCTGCGCACGCGCTGGGTACTGGGCCTTTCGAGCCCCGTGCGCTACTGCCATGTGCCGAGCGTCGTAGCCGCGACGCCGGCCGGGACAACGTAGAGCGGCTGGTCGATCGGCCTCACGTTCGGTGTAGGCGCTGGGACCACCTCTACCACGTGAGCGAGACCCTCGAGGGCACCGACCAGTACGGTTCCTCTGACAGATCACTGCTCAGCGAGCTTGCGCGTAGCCAGCACTCGTGGCCGTCGGTGCTCATTCTTGATGACTGCGACGCGCTCACAACGACCGAGGCCGACCGCCTTGCCTTCCGCGAGCTGCTCGTCGAGTGGCTGCGCAAGGCGCCCGAGCTGCAGATCGTTTGCACGGCGCGCAGCACCATCACCAAGAGCTGCCTGATCCCCAACTACCCTGAGATCAAGTGGGCCAAGGCCTACTGTCGGCTGCTGACGACAGCGTAGGCACGCGCTGGGGCCGCTGAGCCCTACGGACGCCGCGGAGCTTCTGCTCTTTTGGATCCAGCGGCGCGAGAGCAGTGCGACGCGGCACATGCTCGACCAGCTCGCGGCCGACGACGCCGCCGACTGCCAACTGCAGCTCGAGTTCGCGGGTATGTCCATCTCGCCCGTGTCGAGTCCGCGCCACGCCCGAGACCTCGCCTCGCACCCAGTGCTCCTTGCGGCCGCCGGCAACCCGCGCACCATCGTGCGTCTCGCGCTGCTACCGCCGCCTGTTGCTGCCAAGAGCATGCCCGAGCTAGAATAATACATACCTCCGTGCCATTAAATGTACGTTAGGTTGATGGGCTGCTGGCTCTCGCGTTGATTGCGCAGGCGCGATACTTCGGGAAAGAGGCGGTGGCTGCGCCAGAGTGCTTGCAACAGTGCGTAGCGGCTCTTGTCAAGCTTGAGCGGCCGGCCACGCTGCAGCCCTTGGTCTTCTTCGCCATGGGCATCGACGTACGGGCAGGGAAAGTACGCCACCATGCTGCCACCGAGGAGAACGACGCGGCATTGCTGCAGCATGAGCACGAGACCGAGGCCGCCGCCGCACTCGAGCGCGTGGCGCGTGCACTCGCCGATGGACGGCCCGTGGCGCTGGTGCACGTACGAACAGCACGACTCGCCGCAACACAGCAGCACGCCGCACACGAGGCACAAGCCCGGCTCCCGCGGCACACGCTGGCACCGCCCGCACAGCGCGTGCACGTGCTGGCTGTAGAGTTCGTCGTACTGCGTCGGCAGCGCCACGAGCGCGGGGGCCGCGACGTCGCGGATGATAAACATGTTGGCCACGTACGCCTCGCTCATGTGGTCGGCGTGCTCGCAGCGGTGCTGAGCGTCCTGGGAAGCGGCGCCTAGCTCGGCCTGGCTCGCCTTGCGCGTGACGCACCACTGCCACACCGTGTCCAGCGCGGCCTTGGGGCTCTGCGCCACTGCCAAAAGCGACGGCGCCTCCACCGTCTCGTCCTTGGTGGCAATGCAGCAGTAGAAGAGCTGCATGCGCCGCTCGAGCACGCGGTTACGAGCGCGGATGGCGGCCAGCGCGGCAGCAAAGGCCTTCCAGTCGGGCAGCGCCTGTAGGCGCAGATCGGCTTCAAGCTCGCACATGCGTCGCAGAAGCCCGAGCGCGCCGCGGGCGTCGTCGTCCGTCGCCTTGGCCTCCCACTTTGCGAGCTTGGCCAGCGTCTTCTTGTGCGTCATGAGCGCCACGGTGGCCGTCGACGCTGCCGTTTGGTGCCGCGTGTTGTGTAAACGAGCACCAGGCGCGGCCGTGTCCCGCAGCGACGCCACGTCGCGGTAGAGGCTTACGGGCTGGAGCTTCTCAGGCACGAAGAACGTGTCGAGGAATCGCTGGAGCAGGTCTGCGACGCAAAACACCGGAACCATCGCGCCGATTGTCGCCGTGTCCTTGGCAATGACGCTCGCGACGACAAACGCCTATAACTAGTGAGATCACATCGAACAGCCGCTGCCCACCGTAAACGTATCAGCCACGAGCAGCCCGAGGATCGTGCCGCGGATGCACGCGTCGATGCTGCCAATCAACTAGACTGCGCTGAGCCTTGCGCCATGAGGGAGAGATGGAAGTACCTTTGTAAACTTGTTGTACTCGCGCTTTGTCTCCAGCTCCACGGGGCAGCAGCGCTTGACTGTCTCGTAAATGACCTTCGAGTCGGCCGTGAACTGCACCATCGAAAAGGACCAGCGGGCAAACTTGGCGAGGCCAGCCAGCGACGGCAGCTCCTTCTCGAGTGCCACGGGCCATGCTTCACCCATCATGTCAAAGTCGGTGCTGCCAACTTCCGCTTCGACGTCCACGAGCGTGGCAGCGATCGTGAAAGCGCACGCGGACCATAGGTATGGTGCACCCTTTTCGAAGCTGCCATGCGGCTCCCACAGCGCCTCCTCAAAGTAGCCCTTCCATACGTCGAACACCTCGTCTGCGGGCGACATTGGGTGGCCTGCCGACCGGAACCACCGACGCCACTGGCCCGACGGCGCGTTCACGAGGCTGTGCCAGGGCGCGCGGGCGGCCAAGGAAGGCGCGGCCTCGGGCGCCACCACCGGTACAAGAATATTGCACAACGTCTTGCACAGCGGGCAGAGGAACTGCGTCATGTTGGCGTCACCGTCCACGGCCTGCATCCCGTCGAACTCTTCGCCGCGCAGAGCCTTCTCGTGCAGCGTGCGAACGTACGTGTCCAGACAACGCATGTGCACCGTGTGCTGGCACGTCCGCGCAAAGAGCCCGCACGGCACAAACGCCAGACCGCCCGCCGAAGTGCCCGCGCGCACGCGCAGAGGCCGCCGCCGCGAGAGCTCCGGTAGCTGCCGCAGCGCCTGCTCCACGACAACGCCGAGCGCGTTGTCCACGGCGTCCGGGGCGGCCACGGGCCCAAACGCCGGGGACGCCTCGTCGTCAGTGGCGGTCGCGGGGCCTTCGCCGCCGCTCTCGGCATCGGACACAGCGCGGGGCCGCTCGGTTTCTGCCTCCCCATCGTTCTCGTCGTCATCTTCTTCCATGTCCCAAAAGAGGTCGGCAAACGCCATGCGGCCGCCGAGCGGGGCCGGATCGCGCATGGCGAAGAGCGCCGGACCGTCTTCGGGGTAGCTCACGAGCTTCATGTGCTCGATGAGCGCGGCGATGTCTTTGCGCGTGGCGTTGGCGGCTGGCGCAAGCGCGGCGTCGGGTGCGGGCCGGAAGCTGCTGCTAAGCACCGTCGACTGGTGCACAAGCGCCACCATGCCCATCTCGTCCGGCTTGGAGCTCTCGTGGCAGAGGATGCAACAGCTCTCGACCTTGGGCTTTTTGTCCACGGCCGACGGCTCATCGCCAGCCCGCCCGCGCTTCTTGCTCGCTTCGGCAGTCGGCGCGTCCGTCGCGGCGTCGCCCATGTCGTCGTCGTCGTCGTCGTCGTCCAGGTCGCCGTTCATCATCTCGGAAAACATGGCTTGTTGCCGGGCCATCGCCGCCATCGCGCGCTGCTTGGCCTGCTCCTTGCGCTCTTGCAGCGTGAGCTCCGCCGAGCGCTTGGCATCGGCAGCGGGCGGCGTCGCGCGCAAGAGGGCCGCGCACGTTGGGCTATGGGCCGCCACCGTGGCCGCAATCCAGCCGAGCACCTCGCGCTGCTCCTTGTCCAAAGCTTCGGGGTGCGCCACGCATCGACGGAACGACGGCACGAGCGGCTCGAGCGCCGTCCAGAACATCGCGTCGTTGCTGCGCAGAGCAATCTGCACGCCGAAGACTAGCACGTCGAGCGTCATCGACACCACCGTCTCGGACACGTCCGTGGAATCCATCGCCTCGAGCAGCCGCTGCAGCAAGCGCAGCGTCCCGGGCGTCGTGAGGATCGTAGGAACAGCCGCAAACACCGGCAGCGGCGCAGGTGGCAGCACCAGCGGCGGCGTGTCCGGCTGCGACTGGCGCCAAGCCGCGCATCGGTCGCGGGCCTGCTCGTGCAGTTCGCGGTTCAGGTGCACGTGGTACGGGTTGCACTGGGCCATAAGCGCGGGCTGCAACTCGTACTTGCCGGGCTCCATGCCACAGGGTGGCACAAAGGTCGCAAGCTTGGTGAGCACGGGCTCCAGCCGCGCCGCCGAGATTGTCTCTTGGCCGCCCAGAGGCAGCGCCATGTTCTCGCTGAGCTCGCTAAACGAGCTAAACTTCACCACGAGGTGGTGCAGCAGCTCCGTCGCGAGAAAGTCCTCCTCATAGGCGGCACCCGTCGACGCCGGTACGTTGGTCGCAAGCACAATAAGCAGTCGCAGTAGCTCCTCCACCATGTGCATCGTCTGGTCCTCGTCGTAGGCGAGGCCATCTTCGAGGGCCGGCTGTTCAGAGAGTCCAAAGAACGCGCTCAGATGAAAGCGATCAAGTAGAAGCTGCAGCACGTGCTCGGGGCCGAGGAGGGCAATGCCTACTTGCAGCAGAAACAGGTCCGAGTCGCGATAGTTGACACAGTAGGGCAAAGCCGAGTAGTTGAAGAGCTGTGTGATCATGTTTTCGTCGCCGTTGCGCCGCCAAAGGTTCGATTGGATCTGGCTCGACATGACGAGGCACTTAAGCGGCGCGTCCAGCAGCAACAGCACGTCGTCTGGTGGCAGAGTGTTGAGCCCCAGCAGTGTCGCCCAGTCGCCCACGTCGAAGCGCGCAGTCTTTTGCACGTACAGCACGTGCTTGAGCAGCGCCGCCACAAAGCGGTGCAGCGGGATATGCAGGGATGACGCGTCGCGCCAAACGCCGGTCGGTTCTTGCAGCCGCAGTCCGAACTCTGTGCCGCAAAAGCCGCCAGGCAGAGTCTTGGCGTGCACCACCGACTGCGCGTAGCTCACGGCCTTAATCTGCGCCACGGCCGCGCCAAGAAGGTCGGCCAGCGACGTGCCAGCGGCAGCCACCGCCTCAGTTGTGAGCCCCTGCAGGATCAGCGGAAAGAGCGCGTGCATCTTGATACCGAGGTTAAAGGTTGAGAACCAGCTTTCCGACTCGTATTCGACGTGGGGCTCTGTCCGGCCGCGCCGCACTTGGGCGTCCGCGTTCTACGTCTGCGTGAGCCCCGGTAGCACTGGTGGTCAGGCACCTGCAGCAGTCGGAGGCAGTGCAGCCACTGCTCGAGGTGGCCGGCATGGCAAATGAAGTCAGCGGCTGTGCCGTTGCCGAGCGCAAATTCGAGATTGTCGGCGGCGTGCTAAGAGGCGTGAGCGACGCAACGGGATGGGCACATACCTTGTACTTGGAGTGCGAGATGGCGGCGTTGTCGGGGAGGAAAAGCGGACCGTGGACCCCGCCCGCCAGGGGCACTGTCTTAGTGGCCGCCTCGAGCACCGTGGCGAGCGCCGAGAGCAGCGTGGCCACGATCGAGTTCTCACCGCCCATGTATGGTACCAGCAGCGACGGCACTGTCAGGAGCTGCGTGGCAAAGTCGAAAATGCTGTCGCTCGAGGCGCCGAGTCCTTTGAGGTACGACGCCGTGTTGTGCAGGTACGATGTCACAAACGCGTCCATCATCGCATGCTTGAGGTGCTGGTTCAGAATGAGCTCGTGGAAGAGCCGGTTGAGCTTCTGCGAAGCAGGTTTGTTGAGCAAGCTGTAGTTGCGCACCAGCGCGTGGAGCGTCGGGGTAGCCGCCGCAGCCGACGGCAGCACCGCGTCGCCCGTTGGCACCTCACGCTGGTACATGGCCACGAGCGACTGTTCGTCAAAGGGAGGGACCCATGCAGCAAACTTGGTGTCGAGTGGGAACATGGTTGTTAGGAAGGCGCGCGCGTCCGGATTAAGCGGATGCTTGGCGACGAAGTCGGCGAGAGTGGCGTCGAGGTCCAGCGCCGAGATGTAATGGTCCGGGGGCAGCGGCCCGCGGGGCGCCGCGATGGCCGCGCTAACTAGCTGCGCGAGGCCGTCCGACACTTCGCAAAGATGGCGCAGCCAGTCGAGGACGTCGTCGAGATGACGCATGTGGTTGGAGTGGCGCACGGGCGCCACGCTCAGCGTGTAGCCCTCCATGACGCCCACGAGGTACGTGGCGTAGCGCAGCGAGTTGGTCGTCGCGACGATTGAGCAGCCCTCGGCGTCCGAGTGATTGGCGATGCTGATGGCCTTTGACTTGGACACGAGGAAGTGCGTGCGCACGGCCTTGACCACGTCCTGGAACGGGTGAATGTCGTCGCTGTGGAGTCGCACGTCGTATTCGGTCGCAGGTGGCCGGGAACTCTTCTCGGCGTGCGACACAGGCGCCTCGTCGCTAGATTTCCACAAGGCGCGTTCTTCCGGTGGGACCTGAGCCCAAACCTGCCGCATCGCCGACGCGACGGCGACCGAGTGTTCGGCGGTGACTAGGACATCGTGCACGTACTGAACGACTGTGTTGATGAGAGGGCCAGCAATCTCCTGCATCCCTGTCGGCAGCACGACTTCCTTGGCTTTGGCATCGTCGCGGCCAGGGTGCTTGGAGCAAAAGCCTGATTTGGCCCATGCCTCCGTGTCACCGCAGTCGCAGCAACCACCCGCAGAAGTGCGCTGAAAAGACACATCGTGGCCTTCGTGGTTGCTGTCGGCAAAGCACGCTTGGCACATGACGCACGTCGAGTCGTGTTGGCAGTCGCGGCAACTGTACGCCATTTCGTCTGCCTTGAAGATATACCCGCATACTTTGCGCTGCTTCTTCGCAGCCAATCTTGCAAGGATGGGGTTCATTTGCGGCATTGTCTTGGCCGTTCGTGGCTTGCCAAGAGCGCTGAGCGGGATGACTTGCGGGGCAACAGCCTTCTTGACTTTGCTCCCGGGTTCGGCCATGCAAGTCAGGAGGACGTCCAAGCCCATCCGGATGTCCCGACCCTCGACATCACAATTGTCGACCGCGGAGAGGAATGCGAGCTGCGCAAACTCGGCGACCTCATTGCTCGTCATGGACCTGCGCGGAATATCGGGTCTGCCGAGAACCAGGAATGGGGCTCGATTTTGGTTGGTAGATACTTTGGTCATTTGCAATAACCTAGCCAAGTCGATACCTGCCACATTTTATACACGAATTCCTTGGTGCCATAGCAAACGCAGCTTATCTGGCTACGCTTCTTGGTTGGATATCCTCTATAAATAGATAAACGCGCAAAACAGGTACATACCAAGTTGCCGCCAGGAAATCCGAAACTAGACCTTTCAAAATGGATACCAACGGTAGCGGTCGAGTCGATATCTTTAGTCGACTACTCATAGTTGGCATTTAGTCGATTATTAGTTAGTCGGCAGCGCTAGACCCAGACAAGTCCAGATGCACTGCTCGTACGGTCTCGCTTGGATGAGAACGAGCTGAAGCGCAGCCGCGGAAAGATGCTCGAGGTGCTGTCAATGGAGTCCCGGCTGAGCGAGCTCCGGCGCGGAGTCTCGGACTCCGCCTCGAAGGCATCGATGGACGAGCGGCTTTCGACTGCATGCGAACGATCGAAACGAGCCTCGTCCGTGGTGTACGCAAGGTCGACGTGCAGCAGCTCCTACTCGACCACATGACGCGTCCAGCAGTTAAGAACGACCGTACTTCAATCTTGCGACTTGATGTGATTGGGAACGGTGTCGACTGGTACGAGAGCAGGTCCTGCGCGAGCGAACCCAACAGTCGGAGTCGGTTGAAATTGACGATCGACTCTTCTTCGTACTTCGGCAGCTCGTTCAGCCCGACGATGTTCTAAGCGCGGTCATCAGGCGCCACGCGAGCAGCGCGCGCACCTGCAAGTACAGCCCCAAATACGGCATGCAGGGCGGTTTAACCGTCTTCATGACGCGGTTCATGTCCCTAGCACCGTCGGCACTCGTGTGCCATACATGCCAAGGATCCTACCGGGAGCCATTCTGCGTGTACACTTGGTACTTGGTGAGTTTGGCGGCCGTCGCTGGGGGCAACTACACGGCATCAGCCGGCATCAACCAATGCCGCGTACGTTCGCCATGGTGCGCTTGAGGCGAAAGATTGCCGTAGATTGCAGCGCATACAAGATGGCCACGAACGTGTCGAAGTTCTGAAGGCTCTCAAAGCAGATCTCGGCTACCTGTTCAAGCCCATCAGTGCACTGACTCCATGCGCATGAATCGCACGTCAATAAAGAAGCCAACGACTCGGGCGCGGTCGACCGGCGTCTCCTCCGCCAGCACATAGTTGATCACGAGCGCCGAGAGCTACACCGACGCGTGAGTTGCTGTGGTAGCGCGTCCAACCGACGTGTTGGAACCAGTGGCGCGCCGAGAGGAAACCCTTGTGCGCGCACTTGGGCTGCAGCAGCTCGCGGATAGGAATTTGGGCAAAGACTGCGTGCGCCACAAGCGTGCACTGGCGCGCAAAGTCGAGAGCCCGCGTCGTTGTCCTACGACGCCTGAGCCCAGCAAGGTGAGCAGCGGTACACGTCGAGGCGCGCGAGGTGCGGACGGCAGCCGGTGTACTGGGGCTTGCCGCCGTACATGTCGGTCATGTGATCGTAGAGGTCGGCGTAGAGCGGCGTTGGCGCCGGGCCGCGGTAGTAGCGCTCGAGGGCGGCGACGCGCGTCGCGATCGGCACGGAGCTTACGAGCTCCCAGCAGCAACTGAACTCAGCTGACGCCACGAGCGTCGGAAAGAAGTAGGCGGTGACGACGAGGAAGTAGGCCGCGCCGCAACACGCTACGCCGAGTGAGCTTGGGAAGGGAAAGGGGCAACTTACGGTCGCGCTGGAAGTTGGCGACGCTCCACGCCTTCTTCAGGCCTTTGCTGTTCTGCGTCAGCTTGGCGTGCAAAAGCGCAAGCAAAGCCGTCGGCTCCGTGTACGTGTTGCAGTTGAGCACGAAGGCCAGCATCTCCGAGAGACGCATCGACTTGTCCGCGATGAGATACGTGAAGAGGTCCTCGACGCGCCCGCTCTGCAGCTGCAGCCGGGGCGACGCCTCAGCTGCCTGGACGAGTGTGACGTTGAGGTGGCGCATGAACGCGGTTGGCGGCACATATGCGCCGTGATCCTTGGAGTGTTTTCGGTACTCGCGTGGGGTGTCGCCGAAGAGATCGACGGCATGGCCATTAGCGCCCCGCAGCAGCAGCAGTTCCATGGCCCCCTTGAGCCCCACAGGCAGTTGGCTGGCGATGTGGACAAGGTGGCGACCCCACAGGTCCGCGAGTTCGAGCGTGGCAGGTGTCGCCAGCAGTGCAAGGCACTCGAGCAGCGCTTTGGGCGTCGGTGGTGGGTGCGCCAAGAGTACGGCGGCCGGCGATTGTCCGAGCCGGTTCTGCGCTGTGAGGACAGCCCCACCTGCAATGAGGCGCTCGATGACCCGGGGCAGGCATGTACGTGCCGCCAGGTGCAGCGGCGTGTCACCGTCGAGGTTCGCGTGACGCACGTTGGCCCCGCGCAGGAGACAGAGGTCCACGAGGTCGGCATGACCAGCGACGACAGCCTCAGCAAGCGCAGTGGTGCCTGAGGCCCAGGCCACGGTGCGCAGGTCGGCCCCGAGGCCCAGCAACGTCACGACGCCTTCGACGTTGCCGGCGCTGCACTGTAGCATGAGCGGTGTGCAGCCGCGCGGGTCGGGAGCATTGAGAGTCGCGGGTTCCACAGCCACGAGCGCTGGCGCGATCTCAGGGACGTGTGATCGCAGCACGTGCAGCGGCGTTTGTCCTGCCGCGTTCACGAGCACCGGGCTCACCTCGAACTCGTCGAGCAGCTCAGCGACGACGGCGGCGTGGCCGCCCACCACAGCGGCGTGGAGCGGTGTGTCATGCGATGGTGGCAACCACGGCAGCCCCGCAACAAGGTGGCGGCGGTCCCAGCGGCACTGCCGGCGCAGCAGGCCGTCGCTGTGCTCGTATACGAGTGCGAGGAGGCCAGGAAGGTCCCCTCTGCTGGCCGCGACGCACGCCAGGTAGGCGTCAAAGTCGGGTGAGCCAACGAGTTTTTCGTAGTCGGTACCGGACACGAAGACGAGGCGCTTAGGCAGTGCGGCGGCGCGAAGGCAGTCGACCGTGTCGGCGAGTGTCCACTGCGCCACGAGCGTCTCGTTGATGCCGAGAAGCACGAGGTCGGGGCACAGCGCAGGGCATAAGCTCGCTTGTGAGTGCTTTTTGATACCCGCCACGCGCGCACCGCGGTCGCCGACGATGGCACTGAGCTGGAGTCCGAGCTCGGGCGTCGAGAAGGGTAGCGTCGTCACCGCGATGGCCAACGTGTCTGCGGCGCCCGTGTACCCTTGGAGCCAGGCGAGTGCACAGATGAACGCATCGAGGTGCACGGCGTCGGCATCGTGACCACAGCGCGGCAGGTGCTCATGCGTCCACTGCAGTAGCTGCGCGGCTCCTGCCAAGTCGTCGATGGCCGCGTGCACGACGACGTACGCGAGCACGCGCTGGAGCACCGCGTCGTCGGCGTCTGGCGCGGCCTGTCGAAGGGTCTCGGCGACCCATGCGATGGTTTCCATGAGCACCCAGAGCTTGTGCGACGGCAGCGACACAGTGTCAAGCGTCGAGAGGCTATTGATCGCGAAGGACCAGTCGACGTCTGTCGGGTTGAGGCGGTGCGACGGCAGGTTTCGCAGGCGCTGTACGTGCGCGGGCGACGGCGCGGCCACGGTGCGGGTGAGCCCCGCGTAGAAGAGCTCGATGAGCGGCAGGAATACCTTGTCCTCGATGTAATACCGCACGGCGAGTCGCGTGGTCGCGTCCGACGAGAGGAAGATCGACTGCATGATCTGCGTTTCGAGGTCGCTCACGAAACGCAGAAGCGCCTGTGGTGTCAGCGGGTTGTTCCCCGCGACTGTCGTCGTCGCGCGAAGAATGAAGAGCTCGATCTGGCGCTCGATCGCCCGCGCGTGCTGGGCGCTGGCAAGCGTCGCTGCGACCGCGGCTTCGTTGGGCACGAGCGACGTCAGACTCACGGGCCCTTCCGTGTCAGAGGGGCTCAGCGATCGCACGCGCCGGAGGGCGTGGACCCAAGCGTCGGCTTCAGTGCGCGACGTTGAACTGCAGAGCAGCACGTAGTAGCCTTTGACGACTTGGAAACAGTACGGTCGCTTCGTCTGAAACGTGTCTGCGAATTGAACTTTGACGATACCGTCGTCAAGGCGGACACAGCCCTTGACTCTGCGCAGCTTAGGGTTCTTATAGTACACGAGGCGGGCGTCGCGATAGAGCACGAACCAGCGCGTTTTCCATGTGTGCCAGTTGTGGCCGCGCTTAACGAGCCAGCCCTCTTTGAGTACCATGCTCGCGGATGGGGACACAGTGAGATCAAGGCCGCGCAGGCCGTTGTCAAGCCCGCCATAAGCCTTGATGTCGTCGTCACTGTCACTGTCATCGTGTGTCTGGATAAGCAACAATGGGTTGGGTGATCGCGGGCACGATGACGAGCCACTTAGGCGCTTCTTTGCGCTCTCTTCATCCTCCTCGAAGCTCCAGAGGTCCCGAAGGAGGTCGCGTCCCGTACTGCTGCCGACACAAGCCGCCATCTTGGGTTCTGTTGCGCGTCAAAATTTCGAGCCATGGAACCAGATGCCATTGGCTGAAAAGATACGGAATACCCACCAATCAAACGCGAGAACCAAAGAAATAACTGCTGTGGAAAGGTTGTGGGTTGTGACCATGCGAACGACGACACGACGTCGAGCCTTGCCGAGGCTCCATGCGTGCGTTCTGCGGATTGAGGGGCTGCAGACATGTACCTCAAGCAACTCCATGGGTGCCCAGGACCGGCGCAGCGCTATGACGGGATGTCACGGAAATTTTGTTACCCGGCAGCCGTCGCCCAGACCTTGGTGTCGCACTCGGTGGGACCAAGAAGGAAGATTCATCGCGTTGGACACGTGAATCCATGACTCCGCACTCGGTGGGACCAAGAAGGAGGACGCAGCGCGTTGGACACAAGTATCGATGAACATGGTTAGCTACATGCAGATATATTTAAGCTTGGCTCGTATCGGGCTTGCCTGCGCCGTTGTTGTACTCGTCGGGGTAGATCTTGAGCCACGCTGCGTGGAGCCGCTCGTAGTGGGTGGGCTGAGTGGCCTGCCAGCCCGCAGGGTCTTCGGCCCAGAGGACAAAGATCGTCGTGACGGCGCTCGCCATGAGCGACATAAAGAGGTTGTTGACAACATAGCCGATGACGAAGCCGAAGACGCCGATCGTGGCTTCGGGTTTTTTTAGGCCTGCAAACTCGTTCCGGTTTGTCGCGAGGTCGTTCGAAGCAATTTGAATCGTAGCAAAGGCCGCGAGCGTTCCCACGACGATATTGCCGAGGAAAAAGACCTTCTGCGTCAGGTCGTCGTTCACAATGGCGCTCCAGCCCTTGCTGTTGAACAGTTTCGACACCTACGCCCGTAAGAGTACCGAGACCCTGGCTAAAGTACCTTGCGCCCTGCTGTGATGAAGCTGTAGCCGTGAATCCCGACGTACGCGTACGCAAAGCGATTAAAGAGCTCCATCCAGGACTTGAGGACGCCGATGAGGCACGCTAGGCAGCCCACGATGCACGCTGCAACGCAGTTGCCCGACTGCCGGGCGACGTGGGCGATGGCTGCCAGAGTCGTTTGAATCGTCTCGAGGATAGCCACGATGAGTGACCCAAAGCAGATGCTGCCGAGGTTCAGCGTGAGCGCCCGGCCCCAGGCCACCATGGTAATCATGGGCACAGCAGCGTTCACTTTCCAACTCGCGACCGTGCCCGAGACGGTGACCGCCACCACGTTCTTGATGACCATGGCGCCCCAGAAGAAGACGAGCAAGATTGGGATCATGAGACCGAACGCCTTACCGTACTGCACCGTGACGTCGCACTTGGACATGGTGGCATTTTTGGCGCAGAACGAGTTGAGTGCAATGGCGCCTTGGTGATGCAGGAGGCCAAAAGCCCCCACAATGCTCGTGGTGGCCCACGCAAGCTGGACGCCGACCATTAGCAGCGCGACGACGAGCGTGAATGGTAAACGAAATATGGCGGTGCCCGCGACGCGCAAGTGCACGGCGGCAAACTTCACACGGTGCTAGACATTGGTTGCAGTGGCCAAATCAACTTAAATGATGGGGTGCTTACCCGGATGCAAACCGCATAGAGAAAAATGAGGAGTGCCACAGTGCCGAAGACTGCGGCAGGCCACCAGTAGTGGGCGTCGCCGCGCGCATGGAGGCGCTGCGTCATGTACACAGCCGCCGCAATGTTGGCTACGATCATGAACGCAATCGAGGCCCAAATGATGCATTCGCCGACAAACATCATGGTGAGAATCCATAGCAAAGAAATGCAGATGGCGATAGCGCCCGATATGGCACCGAAGCGCACGACAACAAGAAATCCGGTGGTATCCGCGACGTCATGAATCTGCGTGGCAGAGATGTACTTGGCACCGAAGTTGGAGGCAAAGAATACAGTGATCGCAACGACAATGAGAAAAAGGATCACGAAGACGACGTCCTTGCACGATCGCGAGTGCTCCGTGGGTGCCGGCCCATTTACGACTTTTGCCGTCTCCATGCGGCGTGGCGCGTAAGTTGCCAAATGGAAAACGATTCGTCATGGCCCACAAAATCTTGTTTCGTGCTCTTGTCATTCGTAAAGAAGGTTTGCCTACGAAGATATTGCGTATCCTTCTGACATTCCGCTTATGTCGTCCCCGCGTTCAAGACGATGCCTACGAAAACTCGAGTGCACTTCTGTCGAATGGGTTTGAAGGCGTTTGAGTCGTTGTTGGCTCTTATAAAGTCAAGGTCGCTCTAGATGGATTATCCAGTAGCCTCCACCTCTAGCGGCGTTCTGGAATCTTTGATGGAGAGAGGCGGCCAGGGCGGAGGGAATACGTTGTCAAGACCAGGAGGGCCACAAGCCATTCACCCGTTTGCCAGCGGCTCCACCGTCAAGATTACTGTCAGCTTCTTCACGAATGTTGTAGACTTATATCAGCAAATACACTCCGCTTTATGCCCCGCCAAGTGGCGAAATCGAGATTTGAGATGAGACACAAAAATGACTTCTTTAGCACTCACTCAAGACCTTAGCACGGACGCGAGTAGAGGCGCCATCGGTGCTCCAAGCGAAACACTACCCGGCGGCGCCTGCCCGCGTCGCTCGTGCGATGATTCGGACAAGCAGCCGTAGCTTCTCGTCGTCGTCGTACAGTTCGTTTGCCCCGCACCCGACGCACTCAGTGGCCTTGAAGTCGTTGCGCGAATTGCAAACAAGGCACGTCAACGTTGTCTCAATCGCATGACCACGCTGCTTGGCAATCGCCACGCGCTGAAGAAGGACTTTAAGTTTCGTGGCCGGTGCCGGCGTTGCCTCGTCGCACCCAGGACACCGAACGGCTACAATTGAGTGGAACGCCTGGCAAAAAAAGCACACCATTGCTGTGCTGATAAGTGACGCATTGAGTAACGTTGGCAATGGCTAGTTGCAGCATTCATAAGCGGTCAACCCCTCGAATGGCGACGACATACCATGTCACTGTTGATGTTGTTCACGCCGTTGGACTGCGCAGGGGTATCGGCTGTCGCGGGTACTGGCCGGGCGGCTTCGAGGCGGCGCTGGCGGTCGAGCAATGTGAGAATGCGCTGGGCATTTGGTCGCTGCTCTGGGTCGTGCGCCATGCAAGCAGTTGCTAGCTCTCGCAGCCACATAGGGCAGTTGTCGCCAACGTCCGGCCGGAGAGTACCGTCGATCACACCGCGCAAGATCGAATACTGTGTCAAGCCCACGTACGGAAGGTTCAGCGAGCTCAGCTCGGTGAGGATGACACCGAACGAGTAGATATCGGAGGCGCTGTCGTAGTTGTCGGCCCCCGCCAGAACTTCAGGTGCTTTCCACGACGTCGTGCCCAGGTTTTGTGTCATTTGACTCGAGTTCGTTCCTGCACACCCGAGGTCACAAACTTTGATGTACTTGGTTGACGATAGCAGCACGTTGCTGCTTTTGAGGTCGCGGTGCAGCAGGCCGTTGTGGTGCAGGTCCGCGAGGGCGTTGGCAATTACCCATGCCACCTCGAGCGCTGAGTACTCGACCGGCACGTATGAACCTTTGCGTCTCTTGTCAAGGTACCCACGCAAATCACCGCCGTCCATGAACTCGAGCACGAGCTGGAGGCTCTCCGTGTGCTGACCTGAGACAGCCAAGAGCGGTAGAAGGTAAGGCGAGTTGCACCTACGCAACTTTTGTGAGCTTGTTTTGCGAAGCAAGTACCCACCGCTGCATGGCCTCCATCTCGCAGAAGAGAGCGTCCGTGCCAGACGGACTAAAGCCCACCTTGATCGCAACCGCCTGGTTGTCGAGTTCGCCCATGTAGACCATGCCGTAGCCGCCACGTCCCAACTCAGTCGTGTGGTAGACTTTTATATCGGCGGCCTCCACCTGTGCGTGGTGAAGCGATACCAGGAGTATGGTGTGTACCTCGCGCGGTGGCTTTGTCGACGCTGCGTGGATCTGCTGCGCGAAGTGACGGCGGCCTTGCTTGATGGCAGCAATCACCGGTGTGTCGCCGTCCTACGATTCTCTTGAGTTGTGAGCTCAGTGCTGATACCGCCACCGAGTTTTGAATAGTGGTATCGATGTCATCGGTTTGAAGAAGCAGCTCGACCATCCGTCGCTGGTTGCAACGCACGGCCACATGCAGCGCCGTTTCCCCGGTCTATGGGATTGTCAGATGTGTCTCTCACAGCAGAGCTACGTCGCTGATCGCGTTGGGGTTGCCTCCTTGAACCAGAAGGGTCTTGGCACAACTCACATTCCCAGTGGCCACGGCAACGAAGAAATCGCGTGAATTGGGAACGACGCTGCCGGTCGTGGTGCTGGTAGGCGCGTCGGCGGCAACAGGTGATAGCGTTTGCTCGCCCTGGAATTTACGCTTAGTCAGGGCCAGAGCCTCCCTACTGTACCACCTCAATAGAAGCGTTGCCGGGCCGCGATAGGTCTACAAGTCCCTGGTTCTCAAGGGACTCGACAAATAGTCGCAGTTTCTCGTCGCCGGGTAGAACGTGGCATCCGCACACGTCGCACATCGAGTCCATGAAAAAGTTAGGAGCCCAGCACGTGGAGCACGGCAACGTCATATCGATGTCCAGTCCCTGGTGGTTGGTCGTCGTGATGCGGTGGAGGAGAATTTCGAGCTTCGCATTCGACTCTATCATCGGCTCACCACAATTGACGCATGTGACGGCCGCAATCGAGTGCGACGCGTCGCACACGAGGCACAAGATTTCCGTGCTCACAAGGAACGGCTCCGAGTAAGTCTAATCATAAAAGCCCGTGAGCGCGAGTGGCCAAACAGTAAATTCACCCATGCGCTGGTGTTGCCACTTGACCCAGGGCTGTTGGGCAACCCAGAAGCGGAGTTTGTCGCCGTGAGCGGCGGTTCCGAGGCGACGACTGGCGCTGGGTACTCGAGGCGGCGCTGGCGATCGAGCAACGTGAGGATCTCCTCGGTGTTCGGGCGCTGCGCTGGGTCGTGAGCCAAGCAGGCTGTCGCAAGCTCGCGCAGCCACTGGGGTGCGTCCCCGATTTCCGGGCGTAAAGTCCCGGTATGCACGCGATGAAGAATGTGCAAAGGAGACAGCGACGATCCCGCGTAGGGCATCTGTAGCGTGCTAAGCTCTGTGAGGATGACGCCAAACGAGTAGATGTCGGCGGCAAAGTCGTAGAAACCGTCAAGCGCAATCACTTCCGGTGCCATCCAGAGAGCTGTGCCAACGCCACCGGTCATCTGGCTTGCGTATTTTCGCGATAGCCCAAAACCACCCACCTTGATGTAGTTGGTCGACGACAGTACCACCTTGTTGCTGGTGAGATTACGGTGCACAATGCCGTTGTGGTGCAGGTCCGCGAGGGCGTTTGCGACCACCCACGCTACTTCGAGCGCTGAGTACTCGAAAGCGACTGGGACACCGTTGCGCTTGTTGTTGAGGTACTCCCGTAGATTGCCGCCATCCATGTACTCGAGCACAATCAGGGGACGTGGTGTGTTCTGGCCTGCGATGGCCAAGGGCTGAAGTAAGTACGGCGACTGGCACCTACAAGACTGTGATGAGCCCCTCAATAGGTAAGGATAAGGCCCACCTTTGCGCGGCTATTATCTCGCGTATGATGGTTTCGCCATCATTGCAGCTAGCAGTCTTGACAGCGACTGGCTGGCGATTGAAGGTGCCCTTGCACACGACGCCTGAGCTACCGTGTCCCAGGTACAAATTCCAGTTAATGTCAATGTCGGCGACCGCTGCCTATATCTCCGTTGGAGCTGAGCCAAATTTGCGACTACCTACCTCGCGTAATGGCTGCATTGTGACTGCAAAGATATGGTGCGCGAAGCAGCGGTGACCTCGCTTGACGGCAACTAGCAGTGGCGTGTCGCCTTCCTAAAAGTTGTTTCAGCATGCGGGCGATGACGGCAGCAACCTGGTTGCGGATGGAAGCATCAACGCCGTTGGTCTGCAAAAGCAGCTCCAGCAATTCTGGCATGTCGTACCGCACGGCCAGATGCATCAGTGTCTCCCCCGC
>JNBR01002425.1:35037-70164 GCA_002081595.1 Achlya hypogyna
GTCGTCAGCCACGCGGGCCTCGCAAATGAAGTACGTTGTTGGTCGCGTTGGGGTCGGCGCCTTGAGCCAGAAGCTCCCTGACTCGAGTCACACCCCCGGTGGCCACACACTCGAAGAGGAGGTTCGTCAGCTCTCTAAGCTCCATCTCAACGGACTCGCGGGGGTGAAGAACTGTGGGGAGAGCCGAGGGGAAAGGAGAAATGGCGAGCGTCAGGCAGGTTCACCGAAAGCATTCCTGATGCAAATCAAACTTGATAATTGAGCGTGGTGCAACTTGATGTTGAGTGCTCGCACACATTTTATTTCATCAACCATCTGAATTGGGTTCAATGCAAGGGCCTCGCATTTTGAGTTTCTCACGAGAATGAATATCCGCGAGATACAAATATGTCCAATGTGTTTTCCAAATTCCAGAATTCGCAAAACTTGACCAAAAATATATTCCATCGTTGGCTGAAGGAACCCTCAAGCAGGCCAACTTGGGAATGGTGTACCTGTTTGTGCTCGAGTGGTGCTTTAAAGTTAGTTTTAGTACTACGTAGAACACAGTAAAAACAATTAAAATCTTAAGCAACTCATAACCGCCGCTTCATTCTGCCAGCTTTCAGGGTAGTCACCTCCCAAAATGTAGCTTTTATTAAGGGACATGAGTCCAACCAATTTCATATTTGTCCAGCATAAAGACTCCCAAATCTTCATACATCTTCATCAGCCATGGTGATCAATACACTAGCAAGTATGGTTACACGAGGAACCACCTAAAACAAAAAAGATTTGCCGACAACTCCGGCTGATTGTACGACCTGAAGCCGCACACTAATCGCCTACCCGCTCCGGAGCGAAGTCGATGTCCAACAAAACGAGGATCCAACTTAGTTTAGCACGTGGGATCAAATTCGTCCGAGCATGGCTTGCATAGCAATAAGGTCGCTTGAGTCGAACTTTGTGCTGATCTCTCGGAGCTTGTTTTCGAGTTGGCCACGACGAACGCAGCGGCTTGCATCGGACTTTTTCTGCAAAGGGCGCAGTTGCTCAGACCACTTGGAGCGGAGTCCCTCAAGTGTCGTGTGCTTGAGGTCAAGGGTTGCTTGTAACAGTTCGTCCTCGGCCACGTCCGACGCGTCCAAACTTTCGGCAATGTGACGTTGATGGCTGGACAGCAGAGCCATTGTTTCCCGATGTTGCTCGAGGGCTACGGCAAGACTGCTTTCCATTGAACCAATGTGAACCCGCGTCTGGATCTGATGCATATGCTGGGATGCCTGCGTCGTAAAGGTGTGCTGCGTCTGTCGGCACAATGCGTCGATCTGGTCATTGCGGAAGTTGCACTGCTGTTCGAGAACTGCGTTAGCAAGGAGCTTGAGCTTTGCTAACAGCTCATGCTGCGCATCTTGCGGGGCCAGTTGCGCAATGGATTTGTTGAACAACTTTTCTTCACCATTCTCTCCGCGCATGCACGGCTTCTCTGTCTTCTCAGAATGCTTTGAAGATGACTTGACCGTGTGCTGTGGTGAGTCTAGCCGCGACTATGTAAGGCCGGGAGCCTTTAGCAGCGTTGGGGTTGTGTACCGTCAATGATGAGCGTGGCGTTGTTGGCATGTGGCTGACTGGTCAAATCCAGGGACATGGAACTGTTGGTGTCCGACGTCTGCGAGCTGGAGGCCGAGCTGCAAGGTTCATCCTTGATGTTGTGGACCATTGTGCCATGTGCGGTAGCCCTGAGTTTGCGCGTGCTCTTAGTGCACTCGAGACTCTTTGAGAAATTTTGCATGCTCTCCAAGACGGATGCAAGGCTGCCTCCGTGGTTCTTATCCTTTGGGGCTTTGGGTGCTTCAAGTCTCTGGATACATATATCACGATCACGTGAGTAAATCGGCTGGACAATGTGAATGTGCACCTTGGGCGCATTCTGTGGGTTAGTCTTTTTGATATCCTGGATGGTATGTGTGATAGCCCGTTGACTAAAGGCCTTTTCGACGTCGAGGTTTTGATGCTCTCGAGATTGAATTGCTGCATGGGTCTCCTTGTCCAATTTCGTAGTCGTAAGCGTCTTGCGGCGTCGGTTTGTCCTGAGTGTGACCTTGTCGTCCTGATGCGAGTGTGTTCTCGCCATGCCATGGGCTTCTGAACGCTGTGGGGCTGTCGCGTGGTCATGAATTGCAGCCTTGCCTTTCTTGACTTGAACTTGTCTATTGCAGCTCGTCGACTTTGCTATCGCATCTTTGCGCGGAGGTTGTTCATTGAGGCACGTGTGCGCGGGTTCAGTCTTTATGCGCTTGTAACTTGGGCTTGCCACCCTGAGGTTCGACAAGGCGGTCGTTCCAGTTTCTGCCTTTATGACGGTGCGCGAGTCTCGCTTCGTGGTGATGCGGCCTGAGGGTGGACGCGTGGTAATCAACTCTTTTGGTCGTGCTAGATGGCTGCTGATTTCATCGATCGTGCGTTTTCCCTGTGGCTTGGCCGTGGCCGGTGCTACCACTAATAGCTCAGGTAGAGTTGCATCCGATTCATGCTGCATTGTCTGCTTGATCTGCTCGGCCTTGATTTGGCGCTTGGATCTGAGAGGCTATGCTCGTTGGTTACTTTGGCGCGTTATAAAAGCAACAATCACCTTGGCAGCGCTCAAATCGGCTCGTTTCAATGGTGGCTCTTTTGAAATCTCGGGTCGCTGGGCAGGAGTTTGCTTCGTCTTGGTCGAGGAAATTAAGTTGTAGAATGCCGAGGTGTTCTTCGACTTCACTGTCGCTTGGGTGGTGAGACCGGGGTGTTCCCGCTGTGGAGGTCCGAATCGTTCGCGAAAGCAAGTCTCCACAGCAGGAAATGTCTATTTGTTCTTCATGAGGCAGCAAAGCGGCGTACTAAAACCCACCTCTTTGGCAAAATGAATATCCACTGACACTTCCCTGATGTTGACCCACTCAGCGTCATTTAAATTTGGCACCACATCCGCGAGCGAAAGGCCTGCTTTTGCGAGAATCGAAATCGTTGTGCCATCACGGATGTAGTAGGTGTCCATGTCATGATGATGTATCTTCAGGATACCTTCCACAGGCGGTTCAGTTGACTGGGTAGTCGTGTTAACTTCAATCTCGCACGTCATGCCGCCAATGTCAAGCCACGGTGCCGTATCAACGAGTATCTACGATTTTGTTTGATCCACCTTGTCAGACCATCTAATCTCTACATGAGTGTTGCCTGTTCCCTCAAGAATCAAGTTCTTGACAGGAAACGTGGCTATGACGCCAACTTGGTCGTTGAACGCATTCAAGAGCTTGCGAGTTCCTTGCCGAAATTCCTAACAGAGTGGGATGTATCAAATGAACAGTTCGTGCAACAATGACAGGAACCTTCGGGGCCATCCCATGGATTCCCTTTGCCAGAGAGGCAGGAAGGTTTTGAAGCAGACTTGCTGAGAGTTCATTTTCTGTTGTTCCGTTTTTGTTGCGGAGCAATCGCTGCGCGCGGTAGATGAACTCCACGATCAACGCTTGCAGGTGAAAAGACTTGATCTTTGCGATGTTGTAAACGACACCAACGAGGATAGGGAAGCAAGCGCCGCTGCTTCGCATGTCGTTGAGAGTCTCAAGCTTGTTACTCGAGAAGAGCGCCATGACTACGCCCATTGCCTCCGTGGCAATGAGATCACAGGTGGAATATCGATGCTCGATGAGGGCAAGAACTTCTTCCATGAAAGCCTTTCGGTGCTGTGCCACGAGGAAGTCCCACTCAGACTGCGTAGCAAATTTGTCCTCACCCCATCACTCGCACTCTACGTACCAGGTCCGCAAGGTTGGTCAAGAAAAGCTCCAGCCAACGCCCTTCACTCACTGGGTGCATGATGAATCATTCAATCTAACGTGACAGCAAGGAAATACCATGCCGCAGCAATTTCAACGCATTGAGAAGCACAGCCCCTAGGCCAGCTCTGGCCAGCCTCTTCATGCATGCCTCCGAGTCGACAAACGAGTACTTGATCACCCTACATCAAGCCATTACAAGGTCGCATTCCATCAGTCCTGAATTCGCACATCAGCAAGTTGACCATGGTCGCGTATTTGCGCTTCTTCGCCTCCTGTTGGAGCAGCACAACGAGCTCTGTCGCGTCCTCGCCTACGGCGCCCAGTGTCTTCGTCTTCGCTTTGGCCATATTCTCTAGAAGCTGCGTTCGCTTCCCGACAGCGAGGCTCACGAGTGCCTTGATCGTTTGCATCGACGTCTGCGGCCTGCTAAGTAAATCAAGAAATGAGAGTTGCGCGCGATCTTTTGAATTAGACTTGGTTTGAGTATGGTCTAAAAGTCCTAACCCTATGCTCAAACTGCAATCGGATTGGTCAAGTAATTCACCATTTCGCGCGCCAATGACGAGGAACGGAGCAAAATAAATACGTGAGGCATCTTGAATCGACTTTAGTGCAGCGGTAAACTGCAAAGCTCCATAAGGAAGGCACTTGCTAGCACAACACCACGCGGATCACTCTCTTCCTTAGCACAGCAATCCCATAACGGCCTTGCTGAAGTGAAGGCGAAGGCTTTGTCCGTGTTAAAGTTGCATTCGACAATATCAGATCCTGCTCGGTTTCACATGCAAATTCTTCAATAACCTTCTTGTTGGACGAAAGGCGCGATGGGATGTCCGAGATGTCCATGAGGTCACGACTGTAGAAGTTGATAAAGGTTGCATCGATCCAAAGCAGCGCGTTTGTCCTGCTGAAAATTGCATCTCTCCGAGTGCACGTGCGATCCGATTGGCTGTAATGCAGCAAAATATCTTCCGGATAGGCCGACCACTGATTGGTGCGCTGAGGGGCATAGTATCCGGACATTCCCGTGCCACCGCTTTCGCCATGAACAGCGCGGACGAGCCGGCGCCGGAGCGCATCTTCCTCAAGCCCAACTGCGAGTTCCGCTTCGAGGTACAAGGCGGAGACGATGTACTGATCCGCCTAAAGTCTGGTACTGCCGAGCTTTTCGGTGCCGAGCTCGCCAAAGAGCGCGACTACCGCTTCCGCAAGTGCCAGCTGGCCATTTTTACTTGGCACGGCTGCGAATTGCTCGTCACTGGAAAGTGCTCTGTGTCCTATACGTCCGACGAAACGCCCATGGCCTCGATCGTCAACATTCACACGCAGCTTGACCGCATCCGCAACGATGCCTGGCATGCCAAGGGCGCTGGTCCGCGCGTTCTTATCACTGGTCCCACCGACTCGGGGAAGTCCACAGTCACGCGCATTCTGCTCAACTACGCACTTCGAATGGGGCGCAAGCCTACGTTCGTGGACTTGGACGTGGCCCACGGCCTGCTGAGCGTCCCCGGCACCATCGCGGCAACGCCACTGGAGACCAACTGCATGAGTGTTGAGGAGGAGTTTGTGCTCACGGCACCGCTCGCATACTTCTTCGGCCACACAACGCTAAAAGATATCTCGGAGTTGTACAAGTTCCAGGCCTCTGAGCTCGCTAAGCGCGTCGACCAGCGCCTCGCCAACGACGCCGAAGGTACCGCTCTCTCCCCGTTGAAGCTCACGCCGTCCTAGTCAACGCGGCTGGCATCATCGTCAACACTTCGGGTTCAATCGACAACGAAGGCTACCAGGCACTCGTGCACTGCATCCAGGCGTTCCGGATCGACCTGGTCATTGTCCTGGGGCAGGACCGCCTCTACAGCGAGCTCACCTCCGCCGTGCCGCCCACCACGTCCGTCATCAAGCTCCCGCGCTCCGACGGCGTCGTGCAGCGGTACGCAGTTGTACTCGAATGCGGCAACAACGTGCACTGCCGTAGGTCCAACCAGCTTCGCCACCAACTGCGCATGGACGGCTGCCACTCGTACTTTTACGGCAAAAAGATTCCCAACGCGGCGCCCATGCAATCTCTCTACGAGTACTCGCCGCATGTGGTGGAGCTGTCGTTCGACGACATCAACATCTTCCGCGTCCACGGTACGCTTCCGAGCATCGGACCTGCCCATGACGCTTGACCCGTAGACTTGTCCGTCTCGGACGTGATGTTGCCCGTGGGGCAGGTCGACGACTTGCAGCGGCTGCGGGTGCTGCCCGCCGAAAAGACGGGCGACCTCGCGCACTGCATTGCGGCTGTCATCCACAAGTCGAGCGTCAAGGACGATGACATTGGTCTCGACCCGCAGTCGCTCCTAGGGGCTAGCGCGGCCGGGTTTGTCCAGATGTATGTCGCGCCGGTGGGGTCTTAAGCTCATGGCGCGGTGATGTAGCAAAGCTGTGAACGTCCAAACGAGCAAGATTACGCTGCTCGTGCCGTGCCACGGCCCCCTTCCGTCGAAGAACCTTGTCGTCGGCTCGTTGAAGTTTATGGAGTAGCGAGTTAATAAGGTCCATTACCATGCCGGTGTGAGGCTTTAGTCGTACGCATTTGGGGGCTTTGGGCGCCTCGTCCATCGCAAACGTGGAGTTGAGGAGTACCTGCATGGGAGGTCAGCGGAGGGTTGCAGGGACCAGATGCCAAATTGAATCTCGCCGTTAGTTACATCGCCGGACGACCTGCATTCTGCAAGGGGAACGAAGATGCCGACAGGGCTTCCCAACTACGACCTCGCGACCGGCATCGTCGTGTGCCTCCTCGGCACAACGCTCTCCAACTTCGTACGCGGTTTGTTGCTGGCCACGCCCTTACATGCTGTGGCAGGGACTCAACATTCAAAAGTACTCGTTCACGCTCCAAGCGCACCTGCCCGATGCCGAGCGCCGGCCGTACACGGCCCTCTGGCAGTGGTGGCTCGGCCTCAGCTGCGTCGTCGTGGGTTCCATCGGCGACTTTGCCGCGCTCTCGTTCGCTGCGCAGGTACTCGCGCCCTCCTTCTGTCGCGCCACGCACAGTAGAGCGTCATCATGCCAGTGGGCAGCTTCACGCTCGTGGCGAATCTGTTCTTTGCGCACTTCTGGCTCAAGGAGCGTTTGACGCGCAACGACTTGGTCGGCACCGTGTGCATCTGTGTCGGTGCCGTCGTTGTGTGTATCTTCGGCGCGCACGAAAGCACGAGTTACACGCTGGACGAGCTCATCGCGCTCTACCAGCGCTGGGACATGGTCTTCTACGCAGTCTTCATTGCCGCTGTCCTCGCCGCCTTGTACCCGCCGCCATCCTCGTCCAGCATTCTGATGCCCCGTAGCACGCTGCTGAACGTTCGGTCTGAAGCCGCGCTGCAGACGCATGGTGCCGACTCGACCGAGTACGCGGTCTACCGCAAGTGGCATCCGCTCTCGTACGCCGCCCTCTCGGGTACGTCGCTTTCGATCGCCACGCCCATCGTCCCCAGGCGTCGTGGGTGCGCAATCCGTCATGTTCGCCAAGTCCACCGGGGAGCTCATCAAGCAGACGCTCGGCGGCCGCAACCAGTTCACCCACGGGCTCTCGTTCGTGCTACTAGCCGCGCTCGTCGTGACGATCACGACCCAGGTACGCGCCGCCGCCCGCGCCAGCCGCTGACCCGCGCCGTAGACGCACCTGCTGGCGATGGGCCTCAAGCACTTCGACTCGCTCTACATCGTGCCCGTCTTCACGGTACGAGCGGCATCCAGGCAACGACGTCATGCGCGCCTAGTGCTTTTTCATCACGTTCTCGGTGCTTGGGGGCGCCGTGTACTTTGAGGAGTTCAAGAGCTACTCGGTGGCACAGGCCGTGTGCTTTCCTCTCGGCGTGCTCGTGACTATCGGCGGCATTTCGATCCTCGCTCGGCGGGAGATGCGCCAGCCCGCCGCAAAAGGCTACCTGCTCATCGCCCCGTGACGACCGTTGGCAACGAGCGGATGGACAGCCCAATGCGATTACTTCTTAGTGATGACTGTCTTGTTCTCAAGGTAGGGACGCAGGCCATGCTCACCGAGCTCGCGGCCGAGGCCTGAGTTCTTGAAGCCGCCAAATGGCGCGGCCGCGTCGAAGACATCGTAGCAGTTGACGTACACGGTGCCAGCACGAAGGCCGTCCGTGAGCTTGAGGACGTTGGAGACGTCCTTGGTGACGATGCCGGCGCCCAGGCCGTACTCGCTGCTGTTGGCGCGCTCGACCACTTCATCGATCGTCTTGAACTTGAGAATGCTCATGACGGGCCCGAAAATCTCCTCCTTGGCGATCGTCATGTGGTCCTCCACGTCCGCAAACACTGTGGGCTCGATGAACCATCCTTTGGTGCCGTGGCGCTTGCCGCCTGTGAGCAGTCGCGCGCCTTCGCGCTTGCCCGTCTCGATGTACGCCAGGATCTTGCGGAACTGCTCCTCGTTCACCTGAGGCCTGCCGCGTCGCGCATGAGTTTGAGCACCGCAGGCATTGTGCCGTACCCCTGGGTCGTCTTGGCGCAGAATGGGTCGCCTACGACGCCCTTGGCCGCTGCCGCCGCTGACTTTGCAATGAACTCGTCATAGATGGCTTCGTGCACGAAGAGGCGGCTGCCCGCGATGCAGCATTGGCCTACGCAAGGGATGAGCGTCTCGTACAGATGTGGCATGATATGACCTTGGTTGAGAAAGAGGCCGACCTGAGACGTCGCGATGGCCAGGTCCATGTCGGCATCATCCATGATGATGTTGGCCGACTTGCCACCGAGCTCGAGCGTCACGCGCTTGAGATTGGCGGGGTGCGATTGGCGCATGATCTCGAACCCGACCTCGGTCGAGCCCGTAAAGGCGACCTTGTCCACGCCCGGGTGCTGTGCCAAGTACCGGCCCGTCGTTGCGCCCTCGCCAGGCACAATGTTGACGACGCCCTTTGGGAAGCCGGCCTCAACGATAAGCTCGCCGAGGCGCAGCGCCGTGAGCGGCGTCTGCTCGGCGGGCTTGAGCACGCTTGTGCAGCCTGTGGCGAGAAGCGGACCAAGCTTCCACGCGGCCATGAGGATGGGAAAGTTCCACGGAATGATCTGCGCACACACTCCAACGGGCTCTTCTTTGGTGTAGCAGAAGAAGGGGCCGTCGATGGGAATGGTCTTGCCCGTGATCTTGTCGGCCCAGCCTGCGTAATACCGGATGCATTTGATCGCAAGCGTGATGTCAGCGGCTTTGGCGAGGCTGCACGGCTTGCCGTTATCCAGTGCCTCAAGCGCAGCAAGCTCGTCAATGTTCGTCTCGATCAGGTCAGCAAACTTATGCATGAGGCGTGATCGCTGCGAGCCCGACATGGTGCGCCACGGGCCATGGTCAAACGCCGCCCGCGCCGCATGCACAGCTTTATCCACGTCCTCGTGACCTGCGGCATGCACGCTCGCGATCTTGGCCTCCGTGGCGGGGTTGAACGTGTCGAAGGTCTTGCCCGACACGGCGGGCACAAACTCGCCATTGATGAGGAGCTGTGTCTGATGTACAGGCACATGGTGCGAGAAGCGGCGCGCGGCCAGGACACTGTGGCGCACGGGGCGAAGGAATCGAGCTTGCATCTCGAAGGGCTTCTTCCAAAGTGACGACGGTCGTCGACTAAGATCGTCGGGCGAGTGCACTGTATGCGTAAGTTGGGTGTTTTCATCCGTGCCGATCTGGTCGCCCAACTTCAACACCGACGGAGCCATGCATTCCGCCAGTCACCGAGCCAGACGACCAGTCAGGACATGCGCACTTCTGGTCGTGCGTGATCGGATTGGAGGATAAATTACGCCCTGAACGCCCATTGGTCAGTTGCAGGTTGTCAGTTTTCTGTGGCGGATCTTGGACCAGATCTGGTACTTCCACAGCGATCCATGGCGACAATGTGAGGAGAGCATGGATGACGCGGAGCCAGCAGAAGGAACGCGTGCATGCCGCAGGGAGAGGATTCAATCGATAGCAACTCCTGGTACCTCTTCGGTGTCTCACGGAAGGGGCACTGGGAGGCACAGACAGGTAACGAAGGAGGGGGATGAGGTCGAGGCGGGCGGAGCATTGGAACTGCAGGTGCACCGAGGATGTGCCACAAGCTGCACGAAAGGCGAATCGCGGCGAAAGTATGCGGTCGGGACGGGTACATTATCCATTCGAGGATATTGATTGAACTTGTAATGCAACACGTCAACGAACTATTGGGTTGTCGATGAGCTTCGTATAGAGCGCCCTTAAACCGATGCTCGTCGACAGGGACAACGCAAGCTTCATGCCAGCGTCTCGTAATGCCGGTGTCTCCAGAGGTGCGCGGCGGTCTTGCCAGCCGCAAGGATGACGGCGGTCAGGGGCAGCCCCAGCACGATGGCATAAATGGCAAGGTCGACCACAAGCTCGACGCCCTGTGTGAGGATCGCCAGCGCGCGACGAAAAGTCGTTTGCACCCGCGACACTAGTGTCGTGCAATTGGCTACGGCCATGCGGTTTAGCAACGCCGACAGGAAGAGAAATGGGCGCACCTCGGATGGCAGGAGCTTTTATGACAACTTCGTAGGCGCTGTCCTCTTCGAGACGAATGCGCATGGTGCTCAGTCGCACCGCCGCGGCCGTCCGCAGCATCTCTCTCTTGGCCGCCTCAATCTTGGCCGTGACATCGTGGATTTTGGTCACGACGCTGGCGATCTCCGTCACAGTGCCGCTTCGCTCCATGACCTTCTCCAGTGTATCGCGCGTTTTGACCAGCGTTGCACTGCGCCCCTCGGCGTCCTTGTACGCAGCACTGACATCCTCGCGGTTCGCTTGCTTGGATTCGAGTGTCACGTTTCGCACGCGCCCGGGCACGGCTTCAATGGCGGCCATAACGTCTTCGAAGTCTTCGCCCCGCCATGTGATGGTCCACGTCCGCAAGATCTCAAAGCGTGGCGCGGAGTAGGGAGGGCAAGCCACGGGCTTTCGGTCCGGTGTCACACACCGGGTTGAAAGATGTTGCTTCTTGTTGCTGTCAGCGACAGCCTCGAGATACCCACGCCCCTTGAGCAATGCTTGAATAAGTTTTTTCGCCGCCTCAAATGCCTGCGTGTCGCGGGCCGCGCGAAGCAATACGTCGCCCTTCCAGACGAGCATTGTTGAGGATGAAAGTGAAGACGGCGATTGGGCCGAAGGCGAAGGCTTTGTGGAAGCTGCTTGAGCATGCGAGACTACCTCCCCGCTCTCGAGGACGATTCCGTTGTGATCGTTGGCATATGCTGCACGACCAGAACTGAAGCTTGTCTCGCCCACGCGGCCATCGTGCTCTGCAAGGAACTGGAACTTTGGTGCTCCACCCGAAAGCGTAAGTCCATGATCCTCGACGCTCGTTGTGTCGATGGTGACTTCCGAGAATGTCCCGAGGCCACATGCGACGATGAAGGCGAGAAGAACAACAAAGCTTTGACGAAAGCGTGGGGTCATCGGCGCGCGAGAAGACGGTGCTTGGGAGGGTTTGGCCGCAGTCTCAGTGGGTGGTGGCCGGGGCACCGGCGAAGTCATTCGAAATTTGATGTTGAAGAAGCACAGGTTCCACGGCGACGCAGCTATCCGGAGGCCTCGCAGCGCACATCAAACGGGGAAGTTGTGAATGTACATTCGTTAACGAGTCAGTCAACCACTGCGCTCGAGACCATATTCAAACAAGCATCAACTCCTGGGGCAGAGTCCACTCAAGCGATGCGATCGTAGCGGGGCACCTTGGTCAAGAGCTTGTACGCATGGAGGGCCATGAGAGCGCCAAGGAGGATGGGCGTGCCTAGCACGACGGCAAAGACAGCGCCGTCGGCAGCCAAGATGCCAATGCGCTCAAGGACAACAACTGCGCGGCGGATCGTTTTGGCCAGCGTCCATCCTACCCCCGTGTAACACCGGGTCGTTGAAAGAGGCATACCTTCGCAGTCCACGACAACTATGGGATTCGCAGCATGGCGCTCTTCGAGCCGAACGCGGATCGTGCTGAGGCGCACGGCTGTGGCCGCCCACAAGGCCTCTCGCTCCGCAGCCTCAATCTTCTCAGTGACTTCCTGGATCTTGGAGACAACACCGGCAATCTCGTTCACGTTGCCAGCTTGCTCCAGCAGTTTTTCCAGCGCGGTGCGGGTGTTGAGCAGAGTAGCGCTACGCCCAACAGCGTCTTCGTACTGCGGCGCCACGTCGGCGCGTGAAGCCTGTTTCGAGACGACTGTTGTGTTCGGCACTCGCATAATTTCGTCCATCGTGCCGTGAAAGTCTTCGCCTCGCCATGTGGCGCTCCACGTCCGTCGCGCCTCCATGCTGTAGCTGCGGTGCTCTGGCGGACACGGAACACTTTGCTTCGTAATCGTCTGGCACAGCGTCGAGAGAGCGTACTCCATGGCCTCTTCCGCCTCGTTTTCAAGCAACCCATTCTTCAACAACGTGGCTCGAATCGCAACTTTCGCGCCGGTCCAAACATCATGCCCGTCATCAGCGCGCACTGTCACGTGGCCGTCCCAGACTAGCATGTCAGCGGCAGGGTTGGCAACTTTTGCGTGGAAGCCAGCCGGCTCGCTGCTGAAGAAACGATGGGGGCCAATGCCCTCTATCTCAATGTCCTTGGTGGTCATAGGAATGTTGCCAGCTACATTGCCAGGAGCAAACGAGGACGGCATCTCTTGTACCACGCCATGCACAAAGGATAGGAGAAAGATGGCAGCGTAGATGCCACAGGTAATCTGCATAGGCAAGGACGAGGCGCCCCGTCGAGCTGGCAAAGGCGGTGGCAGGGAAGCGGAGGCGGTGTCTTCTGTCGCGAGGCGGGAAGCGGCGGCTGGACGCAGTCGCATTGCCAAGGAAAAACCCAATTGCCAAGTTGGTCGAGTTCCGCCCGTTGACAAGAAACGGATGTATCCGGACGCCATGACGTGGCAGTTCGCTCGTGTTCGATTGATCTGGCGCATGGACAGCATGCATTAAGGAAGCGTTGTGCCGCTGGCCGCTCTTGCGCGGCGCCCAAAGCGCTCGGTTTCGACGTAGCCGGCGCCTGCGCAGCTTCATGTGGTCTCTTGGCAATGGTACCTTGAGGTATGTGTGAGAATTGTTGGTGAAAAACACGTGAAAATCCGGATATCGTGTGATTATCTTTCGAAATTGAACACAGAACGCGTGCCCCGGGGCCTCCAATGAAGATGCTCCCGTGTCGCCCCTGCGGGAGGGAACTGTGAGGCAAGCCCTTATGACGTGCTAATGAGCGCTTCGTCGGCCAGTGGGAAGCCTTGAGAATCGTCAAACAAGGGCGTGCAAGCGATAAGCAGTGTAGGAGAAGTAAAGCTTGGTCCAGCGCGTGTTTTTGGCGGGTGGTTGTTGAGCCCCGGGGTACCTTTGGATGCACCAATCGATGGCGACGTCGCAGCCGAGCGATTTCGCATTTTCGGGAGTCGACGGAAGACCATGATGCTCTTGCGCCGTGGTGGGAAGCAGATGTCGGCGCTCGTGGGGCGTCGTTGGTGCCATGCGTCCAAGCTGCCAGAGCATATCAAGTTCCGCCTCATGGACATCGAATTTACCCAGGCCATCGAGGGCTCCAAGGTCATCAAGTGGTACAAGAAGGAGGGCCAGGAGGTCGGTCCTGGTGGTCCGCTCTGTGATATTGAGACCCCGGAACTCATCTTTGGCATGGAGACGGATGACAAGGGCTACCTTGCTAAGATTTGTAGGCCACTTGAGATTGGAATTGATGATGCTGATGCATGGCTACTGTAGTTGTCCCTGAAGGCGCCGACAACGTGCGGCCCAACCAAGTTCTCGCCGTCATTGTACCCCAGGAAGAAGACATCAAGCCTTTCCTCCAGGCTCTTGCTGAAAACCCTACAGAGATCGAAGGTATTCGTCATGTAGGTGCGTGCCTCATGGGGATCTAGAGTACAAGGCGCCTGCGTCGTCGTCACCCATCGAGACGGCCTCCCCGACGGACGGCGGGGACCTGCTTCGTGTGTTGAGCCAGCTGAACAAGGAAGGCGCATTCCCAAGCGAAGGCGACTATAAGTTATTGAAGTCTCTTGCGCGCAAGAATGATGCCGAGCTCCTTCGCGTCTACAGCGGCAGCTTCCTCATTGAGGGCGGTACCGCCTTTGACAAGGAGTTTTTCGTTGAGAACTGCCTGGATCTGGTCGAGGAGCACTCCGTTGACAATCCTTAAGTTCCAACGTGTTGAGTAACTCGCAATATATTTCCTTTACAAGGTCAATCGAACATTGAGCCAAGCTCGTCGAAGTGTCTTGCTGTAGTCTTCACAGCCGATGATACCAACCTTGACACGAAGCTTCTCCAAATGCAGTCGCCTGTAGAGCCTTTCCCCAGTCATACATCGTCAAGGAGATCATTCGGAGCGTGCCGAGAGAGATACCGAAGCATCGTGCCCTCCGGAGTTGATAGTCCAAGTTCTCTGACCAGGCGTCACCATCCCAACGTACTGCGTCGTAAAGCTTCGTGGCCGCACGAGAGGGGACGCCTCGTTCAACCAGAAATGGGTCAATGGATGCCGTCATGCACGTAGTATCGCACTCATGAAAGTCGGGAATCATGACAGTCATGGACCGTCTAAGAGACACAAGAGTAGATAAAACATACAGACGCACAGACGGCCTTGAACGGCGATTTCATGCCGGCCGCATCGCGACCGAATCATGGTGTATTACAAGGTTGGCTAGAAAGCATACGCGCGGGCGCAGGGCTCGAGGTCCAAAGAGTTGGTTCGCATAACTTAGTTCTTCGGGGCGTTCGAGTTGGGGCCAAGCTTCTTGCCACCGGCGTTGGCGACAACGTTGACGAAGCGGCGGTTGTATTGGATGCGCTTCTTGGCGCGGCCAGTCTTGGGCTTCGACTTGTCCTCAGCCTTGGCGACCTTGGGGGTCTGGTTCTTGACCTTACCGGCACGCGACAGCGAACCGTGGACCTTACCACCACCACGAAGGCGGAGGACAAGGTGGAGCGTCGACTCCTTCTGGATGTTGTAGTCGCTCAGCGTGCGGCCATCCTCGAGCTGCTTGCCGGCGAAGATGAGGCGCTGCTGATCCGGGGGGATGCCCTCCTTGTCCTGGATCTTCTGCTTGACGTTGTCGATCGAGTCCGAGGGCTCAACGTCGAGCGTGATGGTCTTGCCAGTCAAAGTCTTGACGAAAATCTGCATATTGCTTTCTACGTTCTACAGCCCTTGTAAAAATAACAACCCACGCCCGGCAGCCAATTCTCGCCAACCAACCATGCATTTTCTGCACCAGTCAGTCCCTCCGGATACGCCATCCGGACCGCCCGCGCCGGCCAATCGCAGCTCGGCGGGCACCGGCCAATCACAGCCGGAACGCCCCGCGCTCGGCGAGACCGCCCTCACCACCACGGTTCGTCGCGAGGGTATGCGCGGGCGAGCGGAGCACCCAAGGACGTGCGCGTAAAGGCGACGGCTTGCGAGATTTTGCTACTCTGGGCGAGGTTGCGTAGGGTCTGCAGGAAGAGAGCGGAGGGGTCATGTGGAAGCGACAATGATATGGAATGCAGTGGGATGAAAGCCGAGTGGGATCGTCTTCATGGGAGATGTGCGCTATCGTAATGCTTAATGTACTTGTCTTCGCACCGTGTTGCGGGCGGTGCGGCTGGTGTCTGCCGTTACGCAATAACGGGCACAGCGCGCAATGGACAGCGACGAGGAGGCCGAAGAGATCGCATCGGAAGAGGGCGAACTCGACACAAAGGACAGAGATGACGATGCGTATAGCGTGGACTTTGAGGAGGACATGGAGCCATCGCCGCCCAAGGCTAAGGCCAAACCGGCGGCCAAACCCCCGGCGGCGGCAGCCAAGCCACCGCCGCCGCCCAAGAGCGAGTCCGAGTACGGCGACTACGACGACGATTTTGAAAACGACGACGCCAAATCCGAGGCGGCCAAGTCGGACGCGTATGGCGACGCGTCCTTCGAGAACGATAGTCGTGCCAGCAGCCCGCGCCACCACGTGAATCTCTCAGTGCCCACACGACCGCCGTCGCCGACGCACGTGATCGCGCCGCCGGAGCCCGTTCTGCTCCTGAAGCAACACTCATCGCCGGGAAAGCGCGCCATCCTCGAACGCATTGATGAGGCGCCGACGGCCAAGTACATTCGCCAGTTTGAATCCCAGCTGCTCGAGGAAAACGAACACCTAAAACACGAACACGCGCAGGCGCTGCGGGCCGCCTCGGAGCTCAAGAACGAACTGCGCTTCACCCAACAGCGCCACCTCGACGAGAAGCGGCTCCGCAGTGAAAAGTTTCAGCTCAAGAAGAAGCGCGCGGACGAACGACGCCTGCAGCACGAGCTGTTGCTGCAAACAACCAAGGCAGCTCTCGCAGACCTCGAGACCAAGTACGTGGCCCTCGAAGCTGCGCTTGCGGCCAAGGTGCGCCCTGTTGGAGGCCCCGCTTTCGACCTCGTAGGTGGCCGAATGCGATGCGCTGAGAACAAAAGTCGAGACCACGGAGCGCGACAAGCGCACTGTGGACGAGCGGCAACTGGCACTATCGGAGATGTACCAGGCGTGCCTCGGCGATTTGCACGGCCTTAGCGGTAAGCTCGAGGCGGCCGTCGACGCCCGCCAAGCCACGCAGCACAAGTACGAGCAGGCGGTCGTGGACCACCGGGTAGCGCTGCAGGTGGTCGAGGAGCGGTGCCGCGTTCAGCTCGAATGCATGCAGGTGCGGCGCGAGGAAGGGCGCTGCGCCACGCAGCCGTAGGAGCAACTCCGCCAGGTCCTCGCCGAACGCGAAGTGGAAAAAGGCGCCTTGCCCGAGAGCCACCGGCTCATCGTCGAGGCGCAGCGCGAACGCTACGAGAAGCTCGAGGCCGCGGTCGCCCAGGAGAAGAAGGACCTTGAGCTCGCATTTCGCCGTGAGCGCGAGCGCTTTGAAAAGGTGGGCGACACCGACCTGCAGCGCTGACGACAGTTTAGAGTCTTGCGATGGCCAACGAGCTGCGCATCCAGGCCGAGGAGCGCGCGGACTCGCGCATCCGCGACGAAGCCATGAAGGTGGCGCGCCCCGAAGGGCTCTGCTGCGACGCGCGTAGATCTATCGGGAGCGAGATGCGATCGACGAGCAGCGACGACAGCTGCTCTCAGGGCTGGCGCTACAAACTGCCCGCCTTGACGAGGAGCGCGGCAAGCTTGAGGCCCTGCGCAGCCAGCTCGAGGAGAAGCGCTTGAAGCTGGTAGGACACGGGACGAGAGCGGGGATTGGAGACGCGACAATATGCAGGTGCAGGACGAGATCACAGTCGAGACGCAGGCCAAAGCGTACAACGACCGACTCCTGCAGCTCACGAGGGACGAGGACATCATCAACCGGCGCAAGCGGGAGCTCACGGAGCTCAGCACCGCGACGCTGGAAAAGTCCAAAAACTACTCGGTATGTATGCGTCGGTCGCGGCCAACACATATACCGCTTAGCAAGTGGTGCGCGAGCTGGAACAGAGCAAGGCGCTCGTTGAAGAGATGAAGGCCAAGTACGAAGAGCTAGCGGCCTCGACTAAGGCGCGCGGGGCCGAGTCCGCGCTCAAACATGAAGCCCTCGAGAGAGACAAAGCCGCCCTTGACCGGGCCATGTACCAGCTGCACCAGGACAAACTCCACCTCTCCAAGCAGCGCATTGAGGCACGCCAAATGCTTGAAGGCACACGCAAGCTCGACTTTTTGCTACGGCAGCAAGCTGCGCTGAGCTACCAGCCCTTGTACGTAGCCCCACCGGCACCCGCGATGGCCAAGCCCCCGCCACCTGCGCCGACATTCGTCCTGCCCCCAGGCCTTCACATTCCCAAGCTCGCCCAGTTCCTCGCGGCATGGGACGAATTTCCGACCTCGGCCGACCCGTACAAAGCGGAGACCTTCGACGCCAGCCGCAGCGATGTGGCGCTCTAGTCTCTCGGGCGGAGGCACCGGCGGCGCCATTGCGTTGCTGGTGAAATTGGCGGTGAAAGCGTCGGGTGTTTTGACCAATAGTAATGAATTATTTGTTTGATTGGAAGATATTTTGCCAATCAAATCAGGAGACACAAAGCGGATTTCACAGCAGCTCGGCCGGAATGAGCAGGCGCCACCTGCTGTCGCTGCGGTCGATGCCCGCGCCACCCGTGAATGAAGCTCCGCCTCCGAGCACGAAAGCACCCGGTAATTTGGCCAATACGATAGGATACGCTGTGGCTACAAAGGAAAGCACGACGGCCACGGAATTGCCGCCGGCTTCCGACGAAGACTCCCTGGCAGAATCAAGCTCGATCCCAGTGTGCCCGCCACGACAACGCCGCAAGACTAGCCACGACGCATCCGCATCAACCATCGTTTTCAACGAGTCGCTTTCACGTGAGCCAACTATGGCCGAGCCCATCGTCTCCGAAATGGACTCAGATGCAGCCAGCGACACGACAATACGACTAGATGACGACGAGTGTCCGCCGACACAGTGCCTTGCAGCCGAGACTACTCCGGCGGCCCACGCCGTGGATGTGCCGCCCGCCCCAGCGACGGTCTCGTGCCCTTCGTGCGGCAAGAACCTCACGTATTTCAACGAAGAGGCGCAGCTACAGCACGTGAACGCGTGCTTGGACGCGCTCCAGCAGTTTGAGCGCAACAAGCGCGACGCCGACCTGCAGACCGCGCTGGCAGAGAGTCTGGGCACGGCGCCAGAGCCGCCGGCAGCCGAGACGTGCATTGTGTGCGGCCTCTCGTTCGCTGGCAAAAGCGCCGCCCAGCGGATCCACCACACGAAGCAGTGCGCCAAGAAGTACGGCGTGAGCTTGCAGGCGCTGCTGCAAGCCGATGTTGTGGTCGACCAAGAATATCTTGAGGCGGCCAGCACTGCGCAACCGAACGCGTTCGACATTCTCATGCGGCCCAAGGCGGCACCGACGCCAAGCGCTCCGGGCAATGCTTTTGACCTGCTGATGCGCGGCGCGCAGACATCGGCGATCGTGTCCAAGAAGGCAGCGATCAAGTCGGCGGCTGCCAAGCGCCGAGGACCGTGGAACAAGCCGGCGCGACATGCTTGCCCCGAGTACAAGAAGATCAAGGGCACGTCCATCATCGTCGACGGCTTCTCGTACGCGTCATCGACGCTCTCGACGACATATGTGCTGTCACACTTCCACTCGGACCACTACGGCGGCCTCTCACGGGTGCGTGCTTGTCGGAGGCTGTGTATGATCGCCATCGCAGAACTTCAGCGCGGGGATCATCTACTGCACACCGACGACGGCTCGCCTCGTGCAGCTGTGCCTCGGCGTCGACAAGTAGGCGGTCGAGGCGGCGCGCGCTCACGCGGTGTAGGAAGTACCTGCACCCACTGCCATTGCACCAGCCGTTGACGCTGCCGGCGCACAAGGCGCAGATGACGTTCATCGACGCCAACCACTGCCCGGGCGCGGCGCTTATTCTGTTCCAGTTTCAGTCGGGCAAGGCGGTGCTGCACACAGGTTTGGAGGCATCCGAGACATCGGCGCTAACCGAGTCGCAGGCGACTTTCGCTACGACCCGAGCATGCTGCTCAACCGGTTTCTGGCGCCGTTCGCGACGCCCGGCCAGCGGCTCGACGCCGTGTACCTCGACACGACCTACTGCGACACCCAGCATTGCCACCCGACGCAGGTGCGCACTGCTGCGGGGCGGCGCATTGCGACAAGGGCGGGTAGGCGGTCGCGATCACTGAAGCCAAGCGGCTCGTGGATCTCCACCGCAACGACCGGGCGCTCTTTCTCGTCGGCTCGTACTCGATCGGCAAGGAGCGGCTCTTTATGGACGTACGGGTCCCGCGAGACGAAGCGTTTGACGCGGTCGACGGGAGTAGGTCGCGGCGCACTTGGAGTGCAAGGTATACGTGGAGCGATCCAAGCTCTCGCTACTCTCGTGCTTTGAATGGCCGTCCACCGAGCTTGTAATCATCCACGCGGTCTGTCGCACACTTACATGTGACAGGGCCGGCTCACGACCGAGTCGGCGGTCACTGAGTACGGCTGCAGTCTACCGCCGCGGCGGCGCTGATGCCGGCGTAGTTTGCACGTGGTGCCGATGAACCACCTCAACTTCGATGGCATGCGCGCGCTCCTCACCAAGCACCGATTGCGCTACCGCAAGGTGATCGCACTGCAGCCCACGGGCTGGACGTTTTCGCGCAAGAAGGGCCCGAGCGTGTCGTCGAAGCGGTCGCAACTCAACGACGCGCTGGTCATCTACGGCATTCCGTACAGGTACGTGACCGTCTCGCTGGGAGCCAGCGCTGAGACCACGCAGCGAGCACTCGAGTTTCGACGAGCTCTGTGCCTTTACGAAAGCATTCGACCCCAAGGAGATCATCCCCACGGTACGGCGTTAGCCCCACGAGCGCTCACCTGTATGCAGGTCAACTGCAGCAAGGCTGCCGAGCAGGTCGCGCTTTTGCGGCAGACATGCTTCAACAACCTCACGCACCACTTTGCCCCTAAACCCTAATCTTTCCTGACATTGCAGTGTTGCGTTCCGTGGGACTCTGGACTGCGAGCGTACCACCGCCGAGGGGTCAGGTCGCACTGGACTGGGGAGATGGGGTGCTGGCTCCAGGGTTGGGGTGGAGACACCGCTGGTGGAAGCGACGTTTGAGCCCGTGGATCTTGGCAACGGTCGGCCTATCCCGCTCGGCGGCGACGAAAGGCTGGCGTCGGGCCCGTGGGCGTGGCCGTTTGTGACGCTGGCTGTCGCTTCCGCGATCCGCGATTGCACACCGCGCGTCCTTAGCAATCATGTTTACACCACGTGGTACCGCCGGCTGGGCGCCGCCCAATCGCATTTGCGAATTCGCCATGACCAACGTGCAGGAGGAGCACGCGGGGTACAGCATCTCCATGTCGCCCCGCGGCAAGAAGGCCGGGCTACGCCAGTGGTACGTGGGCGACGAGGAGCTTGCACCCAAGCGCTACTGTGGCGGCCGGCTCCGGCGCGGGCCTTTCATTTGCGTGCACGTCGCGCTGCTCGTCGTGCTACTTCTGGCCATCATCGTGCCCATCATCACGGCCGTCGTGCTGCCCCATGCGATCCGCGCCAAGTTTGCCGCCGCCCTCGCCGGCACGGGCGCCGCCTCCACGACCTTCAACGTGACTGACAACGCCAACGGGGACTTCACCATCACCACGACGGTTGGCGCTGCGACCTTCATTCCCGGTACGGTGCTTCGTGGTTGGAGAAGACAGTCGTCTCATGGGCTCTAAGGCACTGCCGAGATCCAGGGACCTTTTTCACTGCAGCTCACGGACGCCGCGGGCAAAGGCTGGGGCCGGATCACGGTCGCCGACACGGTGGCGTTTCCCGTGAACAAGGATGCAGTCGTCGTCGTGCCCGCTCGCATGGTCGTCTACGACGCGCCGTCGGCTTCCGTGCTCAGCGACGTGCTCTCGACAAAGAAATTTGCGACAACGGTGTCGACGCAATGGACGATCAAGATCTGGGGCTTCACGTGGTATCACGACCTCGAGCTCTCAGGTGTCAAGACGGTGCAGATGTCCCAGACGCTCCAGGAAAAGTTTGTGGGCATGCTCACGTCGACGTCGGCGACCAAGACGACGATGGAGATGGTCACGGGCCACGGGCGCAACAACCTGCGCATCAACACCACGATGACGGCGCTCTCGACGGTGCCGGGCACTGTGACGCTCGTGGCGCCGACGGTCTTCCAGATCGCCGATGTCCAGGGCACGGGCTACGCCAACGCGACGTTTGAAAACATCACGTTCCCCGTGTACCAGCCCGCTGAGCTCTCGGTGTACGGCAACCTCAACATCTACAAGATGCCCGGCGCCAGTCTCGTCGCAAGCATCCTTCTTGGGCAGAACGTCTCAATGGTAGTCTCCACGCACGTTACGATCGAGTTGTACAATCGCGTTTGGTACGACCGCTACCCTCTCTCCGCCACCGTCAATGTCAACTCGCTCCTGGGCGCCGTGCTCAAGGGAGCTCTTAACCTTGGTTAATGAACGTATTGTCTATTTCAAAGGCATCGTCACTGGCGACCAGCGACGCGTATGCAGCCGCCATGGCGACTCTCCCCCTTCGCACATTGCGGTTGTCTCCAAGTTACTCAGCTCTGAAGCCTTCACCTCGCAACCAACCACGGCAAACCAACTCGAGCACGTTCCTGCATGGAGCTGGGGTCCTAGGGCGTTTGATACCTACCACCGGTGCATGGAGGAGGGTGCTGCGTAGAGATTGTGCCCCGCTAACGTTATGATACTGCGCTACGATAGCGGACAGCGCCTCTGTCGACGGTGTTGTTAATTGTGGATAATTGTGGTCTTATTGGCATCTGCCAAGTCAGCGACATTGCCGTTGGGACAGTCCTGAGAACCCAGCGGAGAAATTCAGCGACCAGATCTTATTGCAGCATCCAATCGCGAGTTTCATGCACGACAGCGAGTCGTCCAAGCAGCCACCGCTTTTGTCGACGCGGGAGCGCCCTTCACTATGGACGCGATTGCGAAGTTGGTACGCCAGTGACGAAGCGCCTCGGCGCTACTGCGGCCGTCGCCTGGGCAGGCGTGGCTGCATTGCAGTGCATGCAACTGCCGTCATTGTCCTAGCACTCCTCACGACGGGCCTCGTTCTCGTCTACGTCGTTGTCCCCGACAAGATTCAAGCTCGATTCGCCGCCGTAATGGCAAACCCTTTTGCGCCGTCCAACGATGCAGGGCACACGACCCTCGAACGTCTCTCCCAAGGCGCCGACTTTCGAGTGAACACGACGATCCCCGCGCTCACACATACGATTGGCGGTGGGTTCGCTAGAGCAAAATGAGCTCACTCAATGCGCTCTAGGCACGGTGGAGTTGGAAGGCATAACGACTTTTGTTATTTCAGACCGGCTTGGCAAGCCATGGGCTCGGGTCACAATGGCACCCGTGGCCTTCGCCGTGAACGCCCCTGCTGACGTCTCGGTCGAGTTCAACTTTTCGGCCTTCGAAACTCCTTCACCCGCGGTCCTCGCCGAGGTATTTCCGAATCGCGCGTTCGATTTGCACGTGACGACGCATTGGCGGCTACGCTTTTGGGGCTCGACGTGGTACGAGGCTCTTCCACTCTACGGAACGTACACCCTGCCAATTCCGCACACGCTGCAGGACCAGTTCGACGCCGTCGTGCGCAATCCGCTGCAGACGTCGCCGTCCAACGCAGGCACCAATGCCACTGTGGAGCTGCTTTCGGCCAGCGGCGGCACCTTTCGCATCAATGCCACGGTGCCAGCACTGTCGCTACTGCCAGGTACGTGCAGCTTCTGAGCTGATCTCCGAAACGATTGCAACCAACGAGGTATTACAGGCGTCATCGTCGTTGGGAGCCCCACGACAACAGTCGTCATTTCCGATGCGCTCGGCAAAAGATGGGCTAAAGTGGTCTTTAACTCAGTGGCGCTGCCCATGGACGCGACGAGCCGTGTGTCTGTCGAGGGCGCCTTCTCCATGTTCAGCCTTCCCACGGCCTCTGTGGTGCAGGAGGCAGTCGCCACGAACAACTTCGCCATGCTCGTCGACTCGAACTGGTCCATCTCCGCATGGGGCCGTGTCTGGTTCGACAAACTGCCTTTGCACTCGCAGTTCGACGTGAACTCGACAACGGGCGCTCAGCTCTGGGGCCTTGTCAAGTGCAAACTCTACGTCTGCTAACATGAGGAAGTTGTATTGTAAACCGAATGTACTAGTCTCGGCAGTGGGCACAGGCTCCGCCGTCTGACGGCACGAGCGGTGCCGGCATCTCCCTGTCGGAGGCCACCGCAGGCGCAGAAACCTGCAAATCCTGCACCCAGAATTTGCACCAATCAGCGCAAGGTTTTCATAGCGCGAGCCAATGGGAGGCGGCGATTCGACGCGCAATCCGCCCCTTCGACAGTGTTCGACATGAGCGTGTGCTACGCGGACGAGAGCAACGCGCTCGCTTGGTACTTTAGCGGCGGCGCGCTCGTCGTCGACGACACGCGACCCCCCAAGGCATGCAAGACGTCCCCCGCGAGCCTCGCCAAGGCGGTGGCTGTGACGCCCGTCGCCAACCTCACCGCGTACGTCGCTCGGGCCCACAGTCGAGCTCAGTGCCACGTAGCCACTTTGGCGATCCCATCGGCAGCCCCTCGCGGCTAATAGACTCAGCGAGTGACTTTCTCCCTCAGACCCTGTTCATCCCTACCATGTATGCTCGTTGCGGTAGCCAATTTGCCCAATGTGCCATGCTAGTATTTTGGACGGGATCCCAATGGGCTTTAAATACGTCGCCCCGTTTGCGCCTCGTATCTTGTGCGTACAGCCACCCGTGTGGCACGGATGGCTGATGCTCTTTCGTGACAGGACCATTCAAAACACGGCAATGTATGGCCCATTGAGCGTCAATCTCGCGAGCTTTTCGCCCGTGCCCGCCCTGTGAGCCTCGCCCTTAGCACCTGCCATAGCTCACTTGCATAGGAACTTTATCAACATCGATCCGCGACTGACCATTACAGACACCGCCCCGCGCAACTACTCGGTCACCGCCGACTGCTCGACGCGGCTGGTTATCAATGGCGTGTAAGTCCGTTCTCTCGGCCAACCGTTCATGGCGGGGCCCTAGCGCCACCAAGCCTAGCAACTGCATCACGACCGCGCCGCCTACGACGCTGCCCGCCACCTCTGCCCCACCAGCGTCGACCCGCGCCAACAGCTCGCTCCTCATCGACCCGGCGAAGGTGGCGCCCACCGAGGACAAGGGTGCGTCCACAGGGCTCATCGTCGGACTTGTGCTCGCGGCGATTGTCGTCCTCGGGCTTCTCGTCGCGTACTTCATCCTCCGGCGGCGGCGAGCGAAGGAAGAGCCCGCCGAATTTTCTGCCTTCAGCGACCCGCCGGGCTACGAAGCCCCGGCGCTGACTGCCGTGCTAGTCGAGGCGCCGCCGCGCAAGCCGACGCTCCTGGAGAAGCTCAAACAACGCCCCGAGCTGGCGCCGTACTGGCTCGCGAGCCTCGAGGGTGCGACCTTGACGCCGCTTTACGGACCGACGTTCAGCGCCAAGCTTGGTTCAAGCACTGTGGCCCTCACGACGCTCGAGTACGCCGAAGCAACGACCGACGACCGCACGCGCTTCGTGGCCGCCTTCCGCGAGGTCGCCGACCTCTCCTGCGAGGCCATCACACGCGTTGTCGGCATCTCGCTCACAAGCGTCCAGACGCGCCTTGCCATCGCGATCGAGTTCATGGACGGTCACAGCTTGCAGCGGGTCCTTGGCCACGACCTGCCACGTGCCACGCGGCTGCAGATGTGCGACGATGTGACGCAGGCGGTGTGGTACCTGCACACACAAACGGCCCGCGGCTACGCCGGCTGCGTTGACCCGCTTCATGTGCTTGTGAACAGCGCCCACCGCTGCAAGCTCGACGCTGCTGCACTTATGGCGCCGACGTTCGTGTACAAGGCGCGCCCCGGGCTCGTGCTTGGTGTCGGTCTCGCGCCGTACGTTGCCCCCGATGTGCTGCGGCGCGACACCGACGTCGACCGCAAAGCCGCCGACGTTTTTGCGCTTGGCGTCGTCTGCGCGGAGATTTTGCTGCGTGTCCGGCCTCATGCCGCACTGTACGCCGCACAAGGCTTCCTCGGCGGCGACGTCGCGCTGCTGCAGGCCGCCGGGCGAGGCGAGGTGCCGTCGCCCTTCGACGTGGCCGCGCTTGCTGAGGTGGCAACGGCCGATGGCGCCGCCCTTCTCGCTCGGTGCTGGCACCCCACGCCAGCGGCTCGTCCGTGCATCGATGAGATCGCCCGTTTCTTTGGCAAGGACCTCGACTCGGACGACGGAAGTGTGACGTTTTGATAACTTGATACGAGTGCGTCGTTTGCGTGCACGGTCTGATCACGGGTTTCTGGCAGGCAGCGTGGCTTCTGATGGAAAAATGCACAGGATGCTCTCATCGATTGCATAGATTTGCCGCGGTAGCTGTCGTGCGTGTGGAGTGAAGCCTGAGATCTTGCAACCGACATAGAAATGTGAGTGATGATATTGGAGCCCAACAGTGATTCGAGGTGTGGCCCGCTGAGCCAACGGCACCGCTCTCTGGGTACTCAGTTGTCTGATTGATCATCTGTTTTGACAGCAATCGCTGCTGCTGCCGTGGCATGAGTCCGATCAGTCTGTTCTGCAAATCGTCGCTTCACAGATGGCTCAGTCGTCTTAGCATGCACATCGCCAACCATGGCAACTCTAACCGGGCTACCCGACCTTGTTAGCATCATGTGGGATACACTGGACCTTGCCAAAGGGCGACATTGCCCCATGCCACTGGCTGCAACGGAAACACAAACAGCAGGGTCACGAAGTCAATCATCCTCCGAGAAAAAGCTACACGTTCGGCCGCGGGTCCGAGGCAGTTGCCCTTCGAGCAGCGGGTCCGTCTCATTGCTTTCACCAACGCGCAATGGTCCCGCGACAATCCAGTGCATGACGGACGTCTCTGCAAAGACCCACAGCAGCAGCAAGGCCGCGGCGGCGGCGAGCGCCGTGATCGGGTCAGCGCCGCGTGAGACGTTTAGTAGCAGCGCCACACCGAGCGGCAGTAGGGTGGAGACACCAATGGGGACCCACCAGTAGGCTTTGATGCGGCGGACGCTGGGCGAGTCCGTGTCAAGGGGGCCGCGGCCTCCGTAATGGGCGAGACGGAGCAGCAGCATGGCCACCATGGCGCCCGAGATGGCTCCAAAGAGTAGCCAGACCGCGGCAGGCGGTAGAGGCTGCGAGTCTATGACCGCTGCATTCATAGCGCGTTTGGTGGCGACGCCTAGCACGAGCAGGGTCGGCAGCAGCAGATAGTGGATCGCAACAAAGAAGACGCCGTGAACCGCAGAACGGCGCATCGCATGCAGCTCCCGCGGAGGCTGGATAGCGAAATAAAACATGGCCATCGTGAAGAGGAGGAGCACGGAGAGGTGCACGCTCATGTGGAACTGGCGGATGGGCGGCGCCAGTGTCGCTGATTCAAATAGGACCCCGAGCGATGATTGTGAGAGCACGGCAACGACGTAGTAGCCGTGGCGTTCAGCAATGTAGTCGATGCTGACGGGGACCACGACGGCGGTCGATGGTGGCGGCAGGCACCAGCGCTTGATGGCCCAGAGGAATTGAACCACAGTCTCGATGCCGAGGGCGCCGGCATAGCACGCGAGCGCTGCGGAGTCGTCCACGACGAGGCTGACAAGGACCAGCGAAATGCTGGTGCTGAGGAGCACTAGGTCTATCGCGAGGCGAGACCGCGTCTCCGGAAGCACGATAAAAACGTTGGTGTACATGGCGAGAATCGAGATGCGGGTGAGCAAGAGACCGTGGCCGAAGGCAGGCCCAACAATCGGCGACAACACCATGCTACAGACCCCAGCGAGGACACCATAAAGAAGCAGGTAGTGAAGGAAGGACGTCTCCACGAACCGCGCATGAAAGTGTGTGTGCAACTGCCACGTCGACAAAAAGAGCCCAAAAAGGACGAGTGGGACCATCAGGTCCATGCCAGTCGCCACGCGGTCCAAAGAGTGAGCAACGACGTACGAAGCCGCGGCCATGGCCCCATCGAGCGCGAACTCTGCCCAGACGACGGCCTTGGCTTCGTAGTTCCCTGTCCAGTCGGCGCTCAGGCGCGGACTCCGCAGCAGCGTTCGCAACATCACAGCCGTCGAATCTTCGTGCCGTTTCGACCTTCAAGATCTGGATACAGGGGTGCAATCTCAAAGAAACATTAGGATTTTTGTTTTAAGGGAATATGAACACAATAATGCCACTGATAGGAAGAGTTCGAGAGTATCTTCCGCTTGGAATACGCCATGGACGACCTATTCCCTTCAAAAGTAGGACCCAAGCCCCATCCTTGGGACCATCCAGGGGCGGACCGAAACCGGTTTATTGCCGACATGTAGGGCGGAACGCCAAGGGTCAAATCAGTCGCTTGCCGGCGGAATACGATAAGACATATGGCTAGTATACATGGGTACCGATGGGTTGTTGCCAGCAACAATCTGGGGATCAACGGTGCGTGGTTTCTAGCCCTTGAAAGCGGCACATCCAGTGGGCCGAGCCGAGCCCGTCCTATCTTTGACCCCATCCCCATGACAGCACCGGGCCGCGGATTGGCTCGTCAGCGCACCCCTTGGCGGTACGAAGAGAAGATGCCGATTCTGCGTGTGCAGATGGTCTGTCGTCGGTGAGGACATAGAAACTTGAAGTCGTGCTATTGATGCTTCGGCTCGTCAACTGCAATCACCGTCTCGCCCAGTGCTCGATAGACACGGGTGGTTGGCCAACCTTTGCGAGATTCACGGCTTTCGAGCGCACGTTCGTGGACTGGTTGCGCCGAAGCGGTTTGAGAAAGGGTGAGTTGCCAAGCAACGTATCTTGACGCGGGGGATAGATAGGGTATGTGTGCAGGTTTATGACGGCTACTTTGAAGTGCGCCAGCGGCGACACTTGAACACATCATCTCTGCGAAATGCGAACGTGTTTTCGCCCGTCCAACTCCGACCAGGAGCGCTGATCAGACCCCTTCAACGTCGGCGTGCTGACAGTACCTGGTGCTATCAAAGAATCCGTCAGTGGGCGGATGTGGATTAAGAGGAGATTCCAGCCATTGGAGGACCATTGGTCGCAAACGACCCCACGGCATACAAGAACAGACCAGATGCCGTCTTAGCGGCTAGATAGAGCGTTGACGTGGCCTGGGAGTGCGATTGGTTGCTGGGGCTCCGCCAACTTCACGTTCCGACTTGCACATGTCGGAACGCCAGTCTCTAGAAGAAAGTTGAAGTTTAAAATTTTCCTGGTTTCCATGATAAAAATCACGTTCCCCTGGACTTAAATCTCCACCCATTTAAAAATATGTTTTAGTTTTTGTACTGGTTCACAAAAAACACAGTGTTGAGTAAAAAATAGAGTAAAAAATTAGCCAACTCAGTATTGGAATCAAATCTTTTTGCATGGACCAAATAAAATACAAATGGCCGGATCTTTATATCGTTTTCACCACGTGTTTTTAAAAATGCCAGATGGGTACTGCCAGCGTTTTTATTTGGTGTCTGTCAATTACATTTGGCTATTGTATGTGAAAGCGGCCCATGATGGATAAAAAGAGGCCGAGCTAAAGCGCCTTTTTAAAGCCCACCCGATGTAATTTTAAACGAAACGCCAGCTGCTTTTTTCGCTCCACACTTGAAAACCAGTAAGTCGCCAAACCACTTTCCGGAGTAGTCGTTTTTATATTACCTTTCCAATTGTATGCATGGGCGAAATAAAAAACGAGCGAGACGTTCCGGCCGACAGAGTTGGCCAAGGCTGGCGTTCCGCCGTGGCTGCTCACTCTCGAATTTGCTCTTCAGCCCCAAGATGGAATTGCACGGCACCGCGGACATCTCGGCCTTCCTCATGGAGGGTCTCCTCGACTACACCTCGGGCTTCGCCTCGGACGATTCGAACGAGAACGAAGCGCAGACGGAGCTCTTCTTCGAGGACTTTGTGAAGGACGACCCTCAGTCGCCGGCGCCGTCAATTGCGTCGTCCAGCACGCCTGAGTACCTCGAGCGCACGACTAAGTACATGGAGAAGCTATACACGATGTTGGAGCAGTCGCCCGACTCGATCGCGGCCTGGACCAACAACGGCACATCCTTCGCCATTTTCGACAACGCAGCTTTCGAGAAGACCATCATCCCCACGTACTTCAAGCCCATCAAGTTTGAGAGCTTCGCGCGCCAGCTCAACTCGTACGGCTTCCGCAAGATGAAGTACTTTGCAAACAATGTTGTCGTGTACGAATTCCGCCACCCGCATTTTGTTCGCGGCAAATCCGAGCAACTCCTCACGATCAAGCGCCGTCGCCGGGTCAAGAAGGTCGAATCCAAGCTGCCTGCCGAACCCTCGACGGACGCCGAGCTTCGGTCCACCATTCGAGAGCTCACTTCCTTCGTGCAGACGCTGCACTCGGAGCTTCTCGACACCAAGGCCCTCGTCCGCACTCTTCTCGAAGAGCGCAACCAGCAGCAGCAGCGCTCGGTCTTTTCCCTGTAAGACCGCGGACCGACACGGTTTATTTATTAGACATACGCCGCCCTCATTTATTATGTACCTTGAACACGCTCGTCTACCCTTTTGTCGTGTTTCCTCCTTGGCGGTCGCCACCGTCGGCCGCCTTCGTTGTCGTCGCATCAGCCTTGCGTCATCGCGGAAACGCACCAGATGTTCTCCGGACCTTTTTTCTATTTGGACAAAGATTCGCAAAGGCCGGAACGTGGGTCACAGCAAGGGACATCGACAGCGCGCCGCGTGGATGCCCCCTCTGGGTAGCACAGGGGAAGAGGACAACTGTGGGCGGTGTCCGGCTCATCGTCATCGCGCTTGGCGGCTGGAAACCACATGCGAGGGCGACTACTGCGGATAAGAGGTATGTTGCGAACGAAGCAAGCACCCGCAACCGCCAAGCAGCTTACAAGCCTTCAGGACAGATATAGGACATATTTGTCAACGGCACCTGAGCCAAAGATCGGTTGGCTGCTGGTTTCTCATCTACAAGTATTTCAGCTTCGAAGTGTCGGGAGGACGATGCAACGATGGGCGTGCGTTGATGCAGGTGAACATTTCCAATAGCTTGATTGGCCTCAAGGCACTTGTTTACGCTGATGCAGCATCTCAGCAGCAGAGTTGCGCGACGCCCAGGGGCGAAACGACTTGGGCACCGCCGCAAACTCCGCCAAACAGCAAGGAACCAACTTGCCCGTTCGAGTCAAAGGCTCCATCTCGTCTTCAAAGGCACCAACGAGCCCCTCAGCGAAGGATGTGGCGTCTTCTCGGACGCCGATCCGTTCGTGCAAGTAATAAAATAAGGACAAAGCGCGCACCCAACACAAGGCTCGAAGGAGCGTCGCAGGGAAAGAGAAACCCTTCCTTGATGGCACGACAGGCGCGACAGCGCGTGGCTAGGCAAAGAGTGCACTATGGGCGGAATGATAGCAACACGTATGACAAAAGTCCCCAGGAAGCGCACATCGACTTCATTGCCACATCGTACGATATTTCGTTCAGAGTTGTTGGTCCTTCACGTAACCAGCCCGAGGCTACTTTTGCCAGGTGCCACTACGCTCTTGGTTTTTTGGTTTGCATGAGAGGTGACTAAAATGCTCAACCAGGTGCTTTCTTGACCGCCTGTGGGCAAATCACACGCCACTCGACGAGTTCTGGCCTGTTGCGTCGTATCAACGAATACACCAGACTGCGCTCTCATAGCGACGCACTCTAGATGATGGTGGTGTGTACCACCGCTCACCTTGCATCGAACCGGCGTCGCGCCGAGAGACATTGAAGATATACAGACACCCTGCGCCACCAATCCTCTCGTTGGAGTGGTGATCTTCCTATCCAGATTTCCAAGGAGTATGCGTCGCGCACGTTGTGTTCGTTCTTCTAGGCACCTTCAGGGTCCATTATTCGAGGCAATTATTGATCTTTAACTATGATGTGGTTTTTACCGCTTTCGCCAGTGCCAAGGTCGGTGGCTGAGGGTGTGCGTGACCTCGTCGCCCACCTCTCTTTATGCACTAATGCATGGCTGCCACGACAAAATCGTGAAATTTCCTCGTGGTGCGTTGTCGGATCACCTTTGAGCTCGAATCCGATATCGACTTGCCAAAGTACTAGAACTCACAATTCGGATCACGAACCTGCTGGGACTAAACTTCAAAGCTACCCCTCATAGATGCACCATTGCTGCATGACCACAGTTCTGCACGCATGTTGGCGCCCTGCACATGTACTTATACGCATAACTTGATTGTTCTACTTGGCGTTCTGTTTGTGCTGACTGCCTTGACTGCCTTATTTACCATTGCAATGTACTCCAAGTCTACCTAGCAACTACTGCGTCGTACAAAAGTGTTGTTCTGTGCATTTTTAATGCACAGTTTAGTGCTGTACTACATAGTGCAATTTTTAAGCTTGTCCACCAATCAGCTCACTGGAAAAGCTGATGTGCGATTGGCCAGAAACACCGCCAAGTGTCCTCGCTGATCGAACAAGAAATTCGCATTAACAAGCACGGGATGGACATTTCTGAAGCGCCGGTCGAGATCCAACCGTACATCAGGGCCGCTCTGAGCACACAAGCGTCGCATGAGGCCGCTATTGCGAAAGACGAGAAGGAGGCCGCTGCCTATCGCGCCAAAGCTGTGGCCGCGCTGCGCGAGGTGGCGGCCTCCGATATCAACAACAACGCCAACAACAACATGGTCAGCTACCGCGTCGAAAGCAAGCCATACGATTTGTCTTTCGACAAGCTCGAGGGCGTCGACCGACTGTTTGTGGAGGTACTGCTAGAGACCGGAGCCTACGACATGGCCCTGGTGACATACCGGTACCGACGTGCTGGCGAGTTCGTGCCTGAGGGAGCTGAAACAATTGGAAAAAGCATTTTCCATCCCCTGTGCAACCTTTCCCAGCTTGCCGACGACACCTTGGAGGGGTTGCACGTCGACCAGTGGCTCAATTACCACGAATTTCCGGATTATGGCCACCCGTCCGTCGTCTTTTGGCGAAGGAGCTTCCGCTATGCACTCTACGGCTTTGACCCGCTGCTTGCCGTCGCCGAGAGTGCCGTGGGAAACCGCAAGCGCCAGCATGGCTCGGTTGCCACGCGTAGCTTGAGGAGCTCGGCGCAACAGAATCTTCAAACAAGCACTGCCACCACTGACAGCACCGCCGATCCGATGTTGGGCTACGCCAGCGTGCGCGACGTCGTTATTGCGATCATGAAGCTTCATGAAGGCGACTTTTCACGTCTCGCATTCCGCGGCGGTGCCCCCAAAACTACCCTTGCTGGACGCCCAGACAAGAAAGCCGAAGCATCGAAGGGTGTCGAGTACTTCAAGCGGACCACCGCACTTCTTGATGCTCTTCAAGACCCGGAACTCGACCGTATGTTCGTTGCCGACTGTATTCGCGTCCGCAAGGATTTGAGTTTACAGCAGATCATGCCGTGGCTACGTCGGGTCCTCGCCCTCCGCGGCTGGGAAGACATGGAGGCGGCGTACCTCTCAATGCTCCGGCGATGGGTCACATTCCCCCTGTCGCTCTACGCCGGCCTCGAATGGGTCTGCGTCCTCGCGGGCATTTCATGCCCCCACCCGTCTTTGGAGCCCAACTTCAAGCTTCGCCCCCGCAAGTTTGCACGCCTGCAACTGCTGCAGCCTTTCGCGCTTGAGTTCCTCAAGCGCTGTGCCACCACTGTACTCGACGGGCTCTGGCCGGTGCAAGCAGACGACACGAACCCGGGCATCACAGACTTTGTCTATCTGCGCAAGGCGTACGCCCGCGGCCTCGTCCTCGAGTCGTTTCTGCGGCGGGCAACGATGGCGACCAGTGGCGTGTGGCTCGCAGACTGGCTGCCACCTGCGTGCGTTGCCCACGTTGAAGCCTATCTGGGTCCCAAGCACACGATGCTCGAGCTGGCTGAGCTCTTTCCAAAGCTGAAGCTTCTGCTCCATGTCGTTCCGCCTTCACTCTTGGAAGCCACTCGCCACGACCCGACCATCGGCATGAAGCCGTTTGTCGACCGCATTCACGCGGCCGTGCTTGGGGACGAGAAACTCCCTCCTATCTTTGATGACGACGACGACAGGGTCGGCCTTTTCGACAAAGCTACCGGGGAGCCGATCCAAACCATCGGCTGCATTGCTAGCGTTGATGCAGTCGCGAGTTTGCTCACGCTGGCCGAGTCGGCGCAGTGGCCGCTCGCGTTCATCGACGCTATCTGGAAGAAGGGGCCGGGGCTGGTGGCGTTTCCAGCTCTGCTACGTGCCGGACCGCTGCGGCAGTCGACTTCGGCCTATTTCACCGACGTTGCTTTCAGCGTACTCAGGGCGTTCGACGCTGAACAGTTTTACCGCGAACATTTGCTCTATCTGTACGTGTACGTGGAAGCCCGGTCGCGCCCCGATGTCATCGTACACGACCGCAGTCTTATCGCTTACTATCACGACGAGCTAGTGCTAAGCATCCAGTGGCACCTTGTGGCGGACGCGATCGATTTCTTGCTGCGCTTCAACCCGACATGCGTCTTCGGGTTCGTATCCGAGTTGCTCTGGACCTTGGAGCACTGCGACGATCCGCTCAACTTGTTTCGCAACATTGGCTTTGGCATTGTTTCGCAAGGCAAGTTGCCGGCCGACGCCGCCCACGTCCTTGCTACCCAATGCCTCTCGGTGCTGGAGCATGCCGATCCATACATCCCGACTGGGAAAGAGAAACCAGGGCGCCTCGAGGACATCGTCATCGATTGTTCGTGTCCCTTGGCAACCACAGTCAAGCGCTTATTAAGCATGCCACTGTTCAACAAGGAAGTGATTTCGATGCGACAGCGCATGTGCCCTGCCGTCGCTGCCGCGACGAACGATTTTTTCCGCGTCTACCACAACCAAGCTGACGACACTGGCTACGTCGACAAGTTTGAAGCTAGCTACTACTACCACAGATGCCCCGCGGCCGAAACGACGGCGCAAACCGACCTTCGTCAGATCGCGTATTTGCGCGACATGATCGCCCAAGTGGAGGGCGACGCTCGACGCCGTCCTGGTGCCGAAGACACACCGTCTGCCAAGCGAACATGCATTTGACAATTCGCGGTAGCCATTCTCTAGCCGGCGGAAACTCGAGTTCCAGTGAATCGGTGGAATACACCATCATTTCTGCTTTAACTTGGCCGTTTGTCTGAAGTATTTAGCAACTACATTGTCCCTCGTCGAGTTCATTTCGCCAAGTGCCGACGGACTAAACCTATTACAGTGTATTGTGCCAAGCGCACAACGATGTCTGTCATTTGGCGTTCAAAGTGAGCACGACTTGGGGGCTGAGAGGTGTCCCTTCGAGCAGAGTGTTGCTGTGCTTGGGCTCCACCGTTTTGTCCACTGCTTCACAATCCATCAACAGGTTTTGCTCGCCATTGTATGGCGTGCCTTCTGTCAAGGTCGGCGTGCATCCTGTCAATGACGTGTCCTCCTGTCAATGACGTGACCTCCTGTCAATGTCACTTACATGCTCAGCTGACTATGACGTGCGCGCCTGTCAATGGCGTGCCCTCCTGTCAATGTTGGCAGCTCACTCCATACATTGGTCCACTGCTGTAAAAGCTATGTGTATAGTCAAGGGGTCGTTTGGTTCAAACAACGTTGCAAGGCTCTACGAACGCACTTTGAAATACGATCGCCCACCATCGCCAGCCCACGGACAATGCTACCAAACTACATGAGACCGACGGCTGCC